>JAYJLX010053093.1:0-66649 GCA_036873525.1 Chalinula nematifera | reverse complement strand
GGAGTATGGGGTAGTATATGTGATAATGGATGGGATCAGACCGACGCCCACGTAATCTGTCAGCAACTAGGATACTCATCATTAGGTATGTGTATTGTATGAGTGGGTGTGGCTTATTATAAATTATAACATTAACTATTATAGAACCACAGGCATATCGTGGTGATCGTTTCGGTCCATCAAAGGGTCCGGTGTTGTATTCAAATGTTGATTGCGGAGGTTGGGAGGAGGGTATTGATGAATGTGATAAGAATACTCACTTGAAGACGCTATGTTCCCATGATACCGTGGCAGGAGTCAAGTGCTCTGATAGTATGGTAGGTATATTTGGTTAATTAATTTAATTAATTAATTGTAATTAATTAATTCCAGATTGTTCTGATGGTGATGTGAGATTAGTGGGAGGGGGTTCCCCTATTATGGGTACAGTTGAGGTGTGTTACGATAACCTCTGGGGATTGATTAATGAAGATGGGTGGGGCTTACCTGATGCTGATGTTGTATGTCGACAGCTTGGTTATGATAAAGCTGAAGGTAAGTTAATGATTATTAATTAACTATTAATTAACTATTATTAATTAATAGAGGGCACCACTGGGTCACGGTTTGGCCATCCTAATAAGGTCGTTCATATCGGAGGTGTTGGTTGTGTTGGAACGGAACGAAGTCTCTCTAAATGTCCATCAACACAATATTCCATCTCTCTCGGGAGAAACCTCAGTGCCAGTCACAGTATAGGGATAGCTGGGGTGGTTTGCCATCACGAACCAGATACAACTAGTAGTCCTATCAACTCATCTTCACCCTCTCCATTGGATAATAGAGGAGATGCTCAGGGAGTAAAGTCCAGTAGCTCCACATCTCCATTAATACTAGCACTAATAGTATTGGTTGCTGTAGCCATACTAATGATGATGTACGTAAGCTATTGCTATACACTGGAACAACCTCTGTAATCAGGACACCTCTGTATTGTGGACATTGACTTCCCAAAATGCAGTTTTTTATACTCTGAAATGAGCTAAGGCACAGTTACAATCAATGCACTTCATATGCTGGCCCATGTAATATTGTCCACTTTAGAGAGGTTCCACTGTACTTATAGTTATAATACCATTATATGATATTTGATTTTCATTTTGTAGGGTTTTGGTTGTTGTTTATATTTCTATTAAACTACTAAAGCGGAGGAAACGTGTTGGTGATCGTCATAGGCCCCCACATTCCCCTATGATTACTTATAATCGTAGGGTTCCCCACAATCCATATGACTCAGTAACCGCCGACGACACTCAACAACTAATTGGTGACTCATCTAAAGGAGATGTAGAAATCACATTCAAACCCAGTGATCATGATGATAGTGATGATGATGATCCAGTATATGATGAGTGTGGAGGGGCTGTGGGTGGTAACAAACATTGAACTCATTCTATTACCGTCATTTGTTACAGTTGTTAATGGTTATTTGTTGTTTTCAGTGATGTCGTGTGTTATGTGTAATTATATAGACATATGGTTTGATATTTAGTTTCAACAACCTGCTATTTGATTATAGTCATGTATGTAGATGAACGAACGTGTATGTGAGGTAAACTCTATTTGTTTCATACAATGCAGCACTGAGCAATGAGGTATTATGCCTGAAGCCACACCCACTAGATGATTGAATGTGGGAGTGCATGGTTACTGGGAACAGTTTTAGGTACATGCACATACTGCCAGGTAGTATATGCTTGATTTTGAGGGTGGGGCTGAAGAGATATGCCAGCAATCATGTCATGCCATACCGGTGGCTGGTCAGGACAGGAGCCTATACATGTTTTATGGTCAGGGATACTATATGTCGTTAATTAACTTCTATTAATGAGATTAAATGCTTACTGTGGTTGTATGTAGTAACAACTAATATTCCCTGGTTTATTAGTGGGTATTCCCATTACCATACAGAGTCTACAAGATTCCCCAATTGTACTGCTATTTGGTGTTTGTTTACAATAAATAATATACCATATCTTGTGTGCACATGACTAATCTTACCCTATCTCAGCTTGAACCATGCATTCAATTAGCTAAGATATGTGCTGAGCTATCGTTTATTACTGCAGTAGACTATATAATATACGGTAAGCGCGACATTACAGTGGCCTAATTTTTTTTTTTTTAAATATGGCTTTTGCGTATACTGTTTTATCATCGTACTTCTATTTAGCAATAGCTATTGGATTTCTACCCTTAGTAATCATATTTGGGATATTTTTGATTCTACTGGTAACCATGATGGTCCTTATCTGTGTTGTTATTCCAGTTGTTTTAGTAGTAACTTTTTGCTGTGGCTGCTGTTGTCACCACCACACTAATGAGGAGTGCCTTGAGAAAATGAGGCTACAAATGTGGAACTACACCTCGCAGGTGGGGTCAGTAGCCTATGGTGCTTGTGTTAAAGTTATCGCATATGCCATGAAAACTGTTATCAAAGATGTTCAACTAATACCACAGACTGAAACAGACAAACACTGGGCCATCATCATGCACGGATTCAAATTTACGAAAGGTTCTGTTTCGTTGTGGTTCCTTTTCTATGCCACTCTGTTCTATTGGTCCTTTTTCATTTTAACAATACTGAGGCATTGTATGATCACAGAGACAACTGTATCAGCAGCTTGTATAGTAGGATTGCCTAGTGGGGATTGCTATACTACTGAAGATAAACTTGTTAACTGCTCACAATTACTGATAAGCGATGATTTCATTCAGTTTAATAACACCCAAGTGGTTTGTATCCATGCACCAAACATTATTTCAGGATTGGGAGCTTCGGCTGGTATGCTACTGTTACTTAAAGTCGTCTTGACCGTTTACGTAACAGCAATGGCGAAGTTTATCGAGTGTTGTAAATCAGCACAGAAAAAAAAGGTGGCTTGTTTCCTGTACTTTATACAATTGATAATAGTCAATGGAATTTCAAGTAGTATTTTAGTTGTATGGCAAACTGGCAAATGGGACTTCACCAATACTCAATTTCTCAGTGAATTCTTCGAAAAAGTTTTATGTATTCAATTCATAAATGCAATCATTACGATACCATGGTGTTCAGTTAAACGTCATCACAGTACTAGTACTACTAGTGTGCTGCAGCATGATATTAGTGATAACTCTACTGATGCTGATTGTGAGGAGGAGGAGGAGGAGCTGGCAGGTGAACAGTTACGTCGTTCAATTAGGAGACGTCAAAGGGACAATACACAATATCAGCAATATGACGCAGTGTGAATTAATGTTATTTAGTTAATTATTCATAATCATCACCATTACACTTTATGCCCCATGCACCCATGCATGCATATTGGGAATTGTTTATACATGAATTTTAGTGTAGTGGAACCACCGGGCCACTTCACTTATACTGTGTGTGGGGCAGCAATATGGGATATATATGGGATATATTTTACCAAGTATGGCTTTACCATGCACTATAGGAAAGTGCATGTAGTTTGGGGGTCACGTATAGTATCCATTCTCATGGAATATCAATTATCTGCTCAGCATTAATCAATATAGCACTGGAGCTTTATGGCCACACCCACTGCTCATTTGAGAAAGTGGCAGCATCTATGACAGCCCACACACAAACCAGTTTATCTGTATTGTAACTATAATAGATATTCATGGATTTGACTGTAAAAAATTAATTTTTATATAATTATAGTTATTGTTTGCATGCATGCTTTACTGCGTCTACCTATAGCACTATATGATTCATATTACCTTATTTGGTTATTTTGTGTGTTTTATCCTTTTATGGTCATTTCACTAGTCAGTGTGTATTGGACGCTTTATGCTGGCCCATGCATTAGTTGTATCTGTAGAGAGATTCCACTGTACCTGTACTTATAGTTTACCATCATAAATTTTTGATCCACACCATAGGATTTTGAATGTTGTTAATTATGTTTCAATTACAATAGACCACGAAAGATTTCAGTGATGACAAATAACGATAAGATAAGATAAGATGACTATGTTAGATAATCTGTTGATTAGTTTATAATCAAAATTACTGAATAATGTCAGTAAGACATGAGGAATTATATTTATGCTGGAATTATATAACTGAACTGCCAGATTATATATTATGCACTATTATATACGTGTTAGTGGAGCAGACTGGAGATGATCTACAATAATAAGATTTAATTATTATATAATAAAACGACTGATGAATAACCAGCATATGGAGAGGTCAGTAAAATGCTGCAGATCTGTATCTATATGATTTGTGATGAGGCAGGGAGTGGCTGCACGCATGTTTGTCTGATTGTGTTGACAGTGAGCTGGATTCAGTCCATAGCTATATTCTTGTGTTTTTTTTATTATCATGCATAGTAGAGTCTACTTCTAGTGTGCTGCTGTGGCATGAGTATAGTGATGACTCCGCTGGTGATGATGATGATAGTGAGGAGGAGGAGCTAGCAGGCAAACAGTTTTGTCATTCAATTAGGAGAGCGGACAGAAAACCATATATCAGCAATATCCTAGTGTACATTAACTACTTAACGGTCATAATCACCATATTACACCTTATGCCCCACCATATTGGGAATTGTATAGAGTATAGAGTATTATTTATGAATTTGTGTAGTGTAGTGGAACCATGCATCCACTTCACTTGCCAGAAAGTGGAATTTTAGCTTTAATCAATTAGCATTTGCTATGCCTGGTAATTAACCTCCACACATGAGAACCAATTTGGAATATATGATCCCCAGACCACTTTCTGGTAAGTGGACAGTTCCACCAGACTATATAGAGTTTGTTATAGGAGTTTGAGATTGTAATAATTAGAGAACAAAAATTTACTGGTGCTTATCATCAACCGGGTACGCCCACTGCTCATTTGAGGGAATAGCTGCATCTATATGATAGTCCACACACAAACCATGTTTTTAGATTCAGTGAGATATTCACGTAGTTTAATTGCTTAATTAAATTCATAATACCGGGAATCGTTTAGTAGAGTATAATGCATGAATTTGTGTAGTGTGGTGTAACCGCCCACTTTTAATTTACCAGAAAGTGGTTTTGGGGGACACGTATATCCATTCTCATGGAATATTAATTATCACAGCATTAATCAATTAGTAGCCTATAAATAGATAATAAGCATTCCATGAGAATCCGGCAATTTAGAATATGTCCCCAACCACTTTCTCAGTTTGTGATGGAACAAAATTTACTAGTGCATGCTTAGTGCCCACACCCACTGTTCATTTTAGGGAGTGGCTGCATGAATATATAGTCTATGATAGCCCACACACAAACCATATGTTTATTTGCATTTTAACTAGACTAGATTCACTGTGAAAACTGAATTTCCTATTACGTTTACCTAAGATTTTATACCTTATTTGGTTATTTTTGTGTGTCTTATCCTTTTATGGTCATTTCACTAGTTTATGTGTCAATCACTTATATAATTCTAAGTTTTCACAGTTCTGGCTGCAGTTCTTTTGGCTGATTGTGTAATTTGAGTTCTCTCTTATAAATTCAGATATTTCAAACGAATATATATTCTCTTTGCTTTTTTCGACTATAAACTTCTGTTTTTTTTTTACTGCATAGTCATTATTCCTGGGAAGCTCTATTATGGATCTGTATACCATTTTATCCTCATACTTCTATTTATCAATAGCTATTGCAGTTTTACCCTTTGCAATTGTCCTTGGAGTGTCTTTGATTTTTTGGGTAACTGTAATAGTTGTACTCTGTATTATTCTTCCAGTACTCCTGTGCTGTAGTTGCTGTTGCCAATCCTGGGCTGAGTCTCTTGAGTGCCAAGGACTTGAGAATGTGTGTCAACAAATTTGTAGCTACATCACAAAAATAAAGCCCGTAATCTGTGAGGGAACTATTCGAATTATTGCATTTATCATGAAGTCTGTGATCCAAGATGTCGAACGGCATACTGTAATTGACAGTAATGGTCAATCAGAGTCAGTTATCACAATGCATGGGTTTAGATTTGCCCAAGGTTGTGCATCGTGTGGCCTTTTTTATGCCACTCTATATTGTGGATCCTTTTTCGTTCTGACCATATTAAGGTATTGCATCATCTCTGAAATGACAGTAGCCGCAGCATGTGTAGCAGGAAAAAGTGCTAGCAATTGCTTTACTAGTGCAGATGAACATCTCAATTGCTCTCGATTTCTCTTGGATACTGATTTCATTCAGTTCAATAATACCAATGTGGTTTGCATCCAACCAGACCTTCTTGCAGGATTGGCAGCTTTGGCTGGTATGGTACTATTGCTTAAAATAATCTTGACTGTTTACATAACAGCAATGGCAAAGTTTATTGAACATTGTACTTCAGCACGAAAAAGACTGTCAGTGGGTTGTATCCTGTACTTCCTGCATTTTGTAGTCGCTAATGCAATTTTGACTTTCATTTTGTTCATATGGCTAGTTATTGACAGTTGGAATGATACAAGAAAATGGGATCCCACCGATATTTGGAAAAAACTCTTGTACATTCAAGTTATATATACATTCACTACTATACCATGGTGCTGTGTAAAAAGACATGATGATGAGGATGATGCGTATGAGGATGATGAGGATGATGCGCATGAGGATGATGAAAATGATCGAGATGACAGTTTCAAGTTGCTGCCCACAGAGTCAAGCAAGCAATATGGCACTCTAAATAATCCACCAGTGTGATTATATAGCTCTATACTTTTTTTTATTCTTTTCTTAGTTATGCAAACTTATATATAATATATATAACTGCCGGGGCCGGCGGTAACAAAACACTGACTTTTTCTAATATTACCATATGTTCAATTTATTGTTTTGCGGGATTAGCTATATACTTTTATTCTTTCCTTATAGTTATGCAAACCGGCTTATAGTTATATGCTGCATGGGGTCAGTGGTAACAAACACATGACCTATTCTAATACTGCATGTATGTGTTCAGCTTATTGTCATGCACAGTTACATATATATGCGGGTTACTATATACAGGTTGTTTTAATGTTGCATCATGATGTGTCTTGTGCCATAATATGGCATTCGACAACTGTGCATACTATTTGTAGTCAAGTTGTAATGTAGTAACCCACTCTTTACAGCCACATGTGCATGGTGGAGTCATAATTATTATGCTTAAGGTCACTATATGCAATTCCAACATGCATGCCGATTTACTGTATGGCCAAAGTACTCAGTATAGCTTCAAAACATATAATACTACAACTGAACTATCCATGCACTTGCTGTACCATAATCTATGCACCATGCAGCAGCTTGAGTATGAGGTACGATGGTGCCGGGTATTCACAGTTCGGGGCACACAAATTGATGAACATGAATAATAAATTCAATTAGATCTATTATGAGTCATCAGTTTTTTTTTTCATACTAAATTCAATCAGTTTATGTTACTATGTAACTTTCTTTATGATTACCAAGCTCTCCCACAGTGGCACAGCCTAATTTTTACATGCAAACTTAGTCTATGTCCACGCCCACTTTGTAATTGAAGCCGAGGGAGTGGCTCGTTTGGTGCACGTGCTTCTGAAATTTATGATGATGGGGTACCTTCTTGTTTGGTAAGTCCAGTATCATCACTCATCAGGAGACAAATGCCATCTGTAGTGTATACTTTATACATATAAAATAGGGTTGCTATTATTGCGGTAGTGCCAGTATCTTGCCGCCAACATTCTCTATCATTTGCTGATTGGTGTGTACAGAATGGTAAGGAGTACAGTACACTGGGGGAGAGGACCAGACGAAAGATGATCTACAGTAATAATGTGGAACTAATAGAACGACTGAATAACCAGCACAAAGAGAGGTTAATTAATGTATACATGGTAGCCTCATTAGCCTGGCTTTACATATATGCCAGCTAGGCAGCTGCTGTAGTGCTGTGCGTGCATATGCCACACCAGCTAAGAGTATTGTAGTGTAAATAAGCTACTATAATGTATGTATATATCACCATGACAAGGCAAATAGCAACCTGCTTTTGGGATTTCAATTCATACGTCTGATACATGCATATATTATAAAGTTCACCCTATCAATTTAGCTTCTAATCATTTACATTTTCCCAGGAGTGTATAAACAGTAACCCTCATGTTTCATAATTTGTTTTACAGAGAAATAACCTTTGCTGTGAACCAGTTTGCTGACATGGTACCAGACGAGTTCAAGCACACAATCCTAATGCCCTCAGCTACCACTCAAATTGGCTCTAAACCTCCATCACAGTAGTTATATAAGTCAAAGCTTAATCATTAATATACATGTATTATTTTAATCCTTCAGTTATCCATCACTTGCTAGTGTCCCGGATGCGTTTGATTGGCGTGATAAATCAGTGGTGACGGATGTGAAGGACCAGGGTAGTGTAGGATCATGCTGGGCATTCAGTACAGTGGGTAATGTTGAGGGACAGTGGGCGTTGGCTGGTAATACACTTGTATCGTTATCAGCTGAGCAGCTCGTGGACTGTGATGATACTTACGATCCTAACAAGTGAGGACCATAATATCTTGCGATATTATTAGGATATTATTGGAATATTTTTAGAAATATTATTAGGACAGCGTATTCGCATCATTGGAGTATAAGCTCTAATTAATAATAGTTATTAAAAATAGTTATTAATTTTTATAGCCGTCATATGGACTGTGGTGTGTTCGGAGGATGGCCCTACCTAGCGTATCAATATATCATGAAAGCAGTGAGTTTTAAAAACCTTATTTATCTCCATTTTCATTATCTTCCCCTCTCCTTTAATCTTTCTTGTTTCTTACCCTCCCGCTTTGCCACCCCCTCTCCCTTCCCTCCCTCCCTCTCGCTTCTCTGCCTCTCTCCTCAGGGTGGTATTGAAAGTGAAACTGATTATCCATACTGTAGCGGTAAAGGAACTTGTTTCCCCTGTGTCCCAAAGGGTTGGAACAATACTAGGTGTGGTCCTCCGCCCACTTACTGTAACGATACCTTCAGCTGTCATAATAAACTCGATACAAGTAAATTCGTACCTAAACTAAAGATCAAGAGTTGGAAGGCTATAGAAAAGGTATACTGACCCAGCACTATACCCTCACGCCCACTCACTTAATGAATGTTTTACAAATCTATTCAATTGTGTTATTTTCAATATAGAATGAAACAGAAATAGTGAATGCTCTAGTACAACAGGGACCACTGTCTATAGCTATTAATGCAGAATTACTCCAGTTTTATCATTCCGGAGTATGGGACCCTATTGTGAAGTGTGATCCTGATTCCTTAGATCACGGTATGATACACACAAAAAGTTTATTATGTGGGTTATAATGGCGGCTCATATTACTTTCCTGTACTCAGCTGTTCTATTGGTTGGGTACGGAACCGATAAGGGAATTTTTGGAGAGAAACCATACTGGGTGAGAAACTGTAAATACTACTAAACTATTATGCTTTACATTTCTACTCTTTTTGTAAAAATGTATGTGGTCGATATATTGGATCAGCTTGTTAAGAACAGGTTAGCTATAGACAGATATCAATATTATGTATGGGTAGATAGCCTGTATAATTTGCTGATGTCTTGTATTTCATTCTATCGTATAGTTGGGGTAAGAAATGGGGTGAAGATGGATATTTCAAGTTGATTAGGGGTAAAGGCAAGTGTGGAGTAGACCAGCAAGTAACCACAGCCATTTTGGAAGAATAGACAATGATACTTTATAATATGCATGGATACTGAATCATATATTTTGGTTTACCTGTCACTGTCAGTTTATAATTATGATGATAAATAAATTACCCTGAAAGGCGAAGCCATAGTGAGGGACCATACAGTATCTTTAAATAGCTTTCCCTTAATTAGAAACACATTGAGCCTGCATGAGTGTATGCATGCTAGTCTGGTACATTGTTGACTTGTTACATACTTGTCATTATTATTGTTGTTTATACAGTAGTGTAGAAGTTTGTAGATGACCAGTTCTAGTTCTCATGATCAGCATGTTATATTCACAACTGCCTGTGCCTTAGTATAGGTTTATACAGTAGGTATGTAGACCACCTTATTTAGTATGTATCCAGTTGAGCAATTTGATTGGTCAGTTCTAGAGACTTATTTGGATAAAATTTAACTTAATTTAATTTTATAGACATCTAATTATCAATCAATAAATTGTAGAGTATCTGGTCTCCTTTTTTTGTCTCTATGTTGCCATTTGTTGCCCTGATTTATTAATAATAAGTTTTAAATATAAGAATCGTGTTGTTTTATGTAAACGGGTATAGTATACGTCAGGTCTATCGCAATCTTTGTTAACTTTTATCTGTAATGCTTTGCTTGTTCACTATTTAGTTCTAGTTATTAATAATTTTTATTGTTATTATGAAAAAATGTTGCATTATGGGCTGGATATAAAAAGAAAATTTTTGTTTTGATCAGATACATCCAATAAAGCAGATTATTGTTGTGTTAATGCTCTACCAGTGATGGATTTGTTCACCATTTTATCTGTATACTACTACACATCAACAACTATTGCATTTTTACCTTTTGTATATTTCCTGACCATGGCAGCAATGATGACTTGTAATGATTTTATGTATGGTGATGTCGGACTTGAGCTCCCAAGACCTCCACAGTCGAGAGTAAATTCAGCAATTAATGCTTCTATTCGAATTGCGGTATATGCCATGAAAGTTGTGATCAATGATGTCCATCTAATAACACCCAATTGTCGAACAAAAGGCAAGCCTGCCAACGTGAAGGCACCATGGTGGAACAAACTGATTATAATGACACATGGATTTCAATTCAGCGGTAAGGGCATGCTAATCATTATCTATACTGTTCCAATGCTGGTGTGCTTTTTTATTTCGACAACATTGAGGCATTGTATGATCACCCAGACAACTGTAACAGCAGCTTGTGTAGCAGGGATAAGTGACAGTTGCATGACTATGAAAAGTGAACAGCTTCTTAATTGCTCACAGCTGATAGACAGCACCGATCTCTTCATTGATGACAGCAAAGTCATATGCATCCATCCACCAAATGTTATCTCAGGATTTGTAGGTGCAGCTGGTACACTGCTGTTGCTCAAGGTAATTTGTACCATGTATTTGACATTAATGGCAAAGCTTGCTGAATGCTGCTGTTGTACACTACAAAACAATAGCAACAGGCCAAAGGCAAGGAAAGCATGCTGTTTCTGCTGTTTATACATGATAAAATTAATACTTTTGACAGGAATTGGTTTCGTAATCTTCATGTGGTGGTCAGCTGGCAAATTGAATTTCACTTCCGAATTGGACGATGATTTTACTTGGCCTGCTAAACAGCCGCACAACTGGATTAATCTCCGGGGCCAACTCTCCCGAATGTTTAATTTTGAAGAGATGTTGTATGTCCTATTCATATTGACAATCCTTTTAATACCTTGGTATTGGCTTAAAAGACCACAGAGACAGCATCATGGTGGTAGCAGTAGTGTACAATATGATGACTCCGACTCTGAAGATAACAACTCAGATGAAAAATTACTAACATAGGCCAAAGATTTTAGAAACTTGTTTATTAACTAACTTGATTTAACTAAGATTAATGTTTGGCTAATAATGGCCTTTCTATATCACTTCACTCATACATTTTATATTGTTTTACCATAGATATTAGAACTTATTAAAGTTACGTAAGTTTTATTGAGTGATGTGGGATTAGATTGTTTATTTTAGAATAAAATTAAATTAAAAATTGACTCATCTTGGGCCATATGTGGTAACTGTTCTTACTGAGGTTATAAAATATACTACCATTTTTACTCTCTTATCATGTTTATGTAATAAAAATAGAATGCCGCCCACTCGTTATTTATTAATCCGAGACTAAATAATAATTATATTGAGTGAGTATCAATGAAAATAATTATTTTTTAAAACTTACATGAAAAAATCTACAACAAGAAAATTATAAAAACCGTTTCATTCTTCATGATCTGTTATTGATATGTCGGGTGCGGTACAATTAGTGACTGGATTATCTAGTACAGTAACAGAACTGGTGGTCTTGCTCTAGTAACACTTTAATGACACCTTGAACTCCGCCAGCTTGATCTTTAGTAATTTCTACATTAGAATAGATGGAGGAAGAAGGGAGTGAGAGAAGTATAGGGAAGATTTTTTTATGAATTATACAACTCCAATACATAATGGAACGCTGCATTAATACAAAGGTCAAAAGGTCAAATCACCGACCCCATATACACCATAGTCATTGTAAATTAGAAACATAATTGTAGACAGTATTTAGCTATATAATAGGGATTAGTATAGCATACTATACTAACCAGTAGTTTGGCCTGTTCAGGAGTGACTGTGTCTCCAACAGTACACACTGTATAATCCTCCGATAGTACCACCCTACCCTTATCCAGGGACGTGGGTAAACCCAGTTTACGGAGATAAGGTTCCATGCTGTGAGCAAACTGGTCCAGGGGTCCTGCAAGGGAGAAAGGAGTCATTAAACATTGATAACTCGTTCGCATAAAAATTTAAATTTGTATGCATACTGAAATAAGTTGGATTTTTCTCAAACATTCATTAGCAATTATAATAATTATAATTTATTATGCAATTCTTTGGATAAATATTTAATGAGAAAATGGACCCTAAGGGTACAATACACACACAAGACTAATAGCCATTCAGTATATATTACCTTGATGCATACATGCACTTAACCATGTCCAATATACCTTCCGGTAATACTATAGTCCTGTCCACTACCAGACCAGCTGGTGCAAAGTTCTCCTGACAGAAATCGGAGAAAACTTCTTGACGCTGGCCAAAGGCTGATCTGTAAACAGCAGTCCTGTATTACCCTTGAGGAACTGCCAGTTGATATAAGAAATATTAAAGTTAAGGGGGTGTGGTTATAACATTCCATTAATATTACCGGGGATATTGCATGAAGGTTGTCTTTATATTCGTCACATTTGCTGCAACCAACAGCCAGCTGCATCACTTTGTTCTTGCCAAAAAAGAACCTAATAAAGGATAGTTAATTATGGTTATTTTAAATTTGTACCACGCCCTCTAGTTAAATTAATTATGTAGATTTACTGACCACAATTACATTAAACTTTTATTAAGTTAACCTGCCGCTGTGTCCCTTCCAGTCCATCCTCAGTTCTTTTAGTGTGGAGTTCATACTCTGCACTGTAAATACATAGACACTATCGAAGGTGTCGCAGGAGTCACATATCTGTTGTAAAAGTCTCAATTTTTACTCCATTCCTTCGATTCCTTCTTTGGCTAAGGCATTTCTGGCATTTCTGGCATATAACTCCAGAATGACCTTCGGTCATTTGTTTGACAACTAACATAGATAGTGCAAAGTAAGGCTGTATTAAAATCATGCACAATTCCTAATAAACATTGGAGGCACCCCAATTAATCATTTCTATTGTGTACCTCAATACAAAGTGTACCTAATTTAAAAATAATTTTAACAAAATTACTTTAATACTAATCATACAATATAAAAAGCAGGTTAGCCTGTGTTCATAGCAACCAACACAAATTTTTGTTCATTGCATTTTAGTAGGACGACTCTTCAACTGGTCCCATTTTACAATAGCAATAAGGTTCAATGATTTGTAATATTTACAGACTCCTTAGGTGGCACTCAATGAGTTAAGGCAATAGCTAACAAAGGTTTCATATAATTATATCTTAACGAAGGTTTTATACTGCCTTTTTAGGAAAGCATTAAAGGCTGATTCACACTATAACGCAAGGTGTAAACATGATGTTAACATAATGAAAGCAAAATTTATACATGGGGAGAGTACGAACCATCCACATAACGTAAAAAACCGAAATTTTCTATTCGTTATGCACGGTCACGATTAACGATTTGTACTCTTCCCATATATTCACTTTTATTACGCTTAACGTTACATATAAAAATGTAAATCAGCCTTTATGTAAATTACATTAATTTTATCATAAAAAATGGTGTCTAGTTATTATATATATTGTGTGGGACAATAGCGTATGCAAAATAATTGAAAAAGATTAGTGTCTTAATTAAGTGATATGGCTGCAAAAAAAAAAAAGACCCACAAGAAGTATAACTATATACATCAATTCTGGACATGAAAACCACAAAGAAAAACATCGCTCGGAAAACATGGCTTTTCTAGAGCACGATTCGATGGAGTGTATTTGTTATATGCCGGACTTACATGGCCTGCTTTTACTCTAGATCCATAAACTGTGTATCTTATCTACTAGATGACCCTAACTCATTGCAGCAATCCTGGTAGCCATCAGTTTTTTTTTCCCGGACAGAACACGTTACTAGTTTTATTGCAAAAGGGAGTGGCTTATTGGTGCACATGTTTTAGAAGATGGAACGTCTTCATTACATTTCACTAATAATAGACCTAGTTTGGTGAGTTTATATCAGACTAGATCTAGTTAGAGGTCTACATTTTTTCAGCAGCTAGTGGTTTTATTATCCATATAGGGTCATTAATATTGCTGTAGTACCAGTATCTTGTCAGGATTCTCTATCGTTTGCTGATTGGTGTGTACAGAATGGTAAGGAGTATAGTACACTAGGAGAGAGATTTAGACGGGAGATGATCTATACTAATAATGTCGAACTAATAGAACGACTAAATTACCAATACAGGGAGAGGTCAGTATATATAGACACCTATACGAACATCAGTGCACGACTATGAAGGGCTAGCTTTGCTGTAGCCTAGCTTACAGTTTGAGGCATGCAAATTTTGCGAAAATAATAACAAACTCCATATTCACCTGATGGTATTTTATAATTTACAGAGAAATAACCTTCGCTGTGAACCAGTTTGCTGATATAACTCCAGATGAGTTCAAACATACGATCCTGATGCCCTCATTTACCGCTCAAACTGGCTCTAAATCACCATCACAGTAATTACATACTCAAAGCTTAATCATTAATATTATTTTAAAACATATAACATTGTTTTAATTCTTTAGCTATCCATCACTTGCTAGTGTCCCGGATGCGTTTGATTGGCGTAATAAATCAGTGGTGACGGATGTGAAGGACCAAGGTAGTGCTAAATCATCCTGGGCATTCAGTACTGTGGGTAATGTGGAGGGACAGTGGGCGTTGGCCGGTAATACACTCGTATCGTTATCGGTTGAGCAGCTGGTGGACTGTGATGATACTTATGATCCTAACAAGTGAGGACCATGCAAATATCTAGGGATATTATTTGTATTTTACTTGTATGCAATAATATATTATTGGAAAAGTCCCCCGCCGTTATTATAATTATATTGTATTTACATCATTGGAATGTCAGCTTTAATTAATAATAGTTATTTAATAGTTATTGTTTTATAGTCATCATATGGACTGTGGTGTGTTTGGAGGACAGCCTTACCTTGCGTATCAATACATTATGAAAGCAGTGAGTTATATAACCTTATTTAATATTTCCATTTTCGTTATCTTTCCCTCTCCTTCGCTTTTATACTTCCTCTTTCTCCCTCCCTCTCTCCTCCGGCCTCAGGGTGGTATTGAAAGTGAAACTGACTACCCATACTGTAGCGGTAAAGGAACGTGTTTCCCCTGTGTCCCTAAGGGTTGGAACAATACTAGGTGTGGTCATCTGCCCACGTACTGTAACGATACCTTCAGCTGTCATAATAAACTCGATACAAGTAAATTCGTACCTAAACTAAAGATCAAGAGTTGGAAGGCTATAGAGAAGGTATACCCAGTACTATACCCACGCCCACTCACTTAATTAATGTTTTACAAAATCATGTGATGTTCAATATAGAATGAAACAGAGATAGTGAATGCTTTAGTACAACAGGGACCACTGTCTATAGCTATTAATGCAGAATTACTCCAGTTCTATCATTCTGGAGTATGGAACCCAATTGTGAAGTGTGACCCTTATTCATTAGACCACGGTAAGACACACGCACTGGCACAGATTTAATTATGCTGGTTATAATGGCTCACTATATACTTCCCTTTAATTAGCTGTTCTATTAGTTGGATACGGAACTGACAAAGGAATTTTTGGAGAGAAACCATACTGGGTTAGAAACTGCATGCAAATACTACTAAACTATTATGCCTTACATTTTCTTATTCTTCATAAAAATTTTTGTGGTTAATGTATTGAAACTGGCAGCTCATTAAGAATAGGTTAGCAATAATAATTAACAGTACATGTTCTAGTTTTAACATCAGCTATACAAGTACATGTATATAAATATAATAGACAGATATGCTACAGGTGGATAGCCTGATGTATTTAGCTAATGTCTTGTATTTCATTCTATTACATAGTTGGGGTAAGAAATGGGGTGAAGATGGATATTTCAAGTTGATCAGGGGTAAAGGCAAGTGTGGGGTAGACCAACAAGTAACCACAGCCATTTTAGTACCTGATGAGTATCCAGCACATTTCGTTTTGGATTTGTACACCATTTTATCTATATACCACTACACATCAGGTGCTATTGCAGCTTTACCTCTTGTATATTCCTCAATCGTTTTAACGATAATAATATATGGTATCATATTGGGCCTTCTCTGTCCACAGTTGAGGTTCTCGAAAGTAAATTCATTAATTTATGCTTCTGTTCAAGCTGCAGTGTATGCCATGAAACTTGCGATCAGTGATGTTCGTCTAATAACAGCCAAGCCTGCTAACTTAAAGGAGGCTTTTTGGTCGAAAAAGCTGATTGTTATGATACATGGATTTGAAGTCAGCGGTGCGCCCGGCATCGTAGTCATTTTTTATATCGTTCCAATGTTGGTGAGCTTTTCCATTACGACAACATTCAGGCATTGCTTTATCACCCAGACAACAGTATCAGCAGCTTGTATATCAGGGATAAGTGGCAATTGCTTAATCAAAGAAAATGAACAGACTCTTAATTGTTCACAACTGATCGACAACACTGATCGCTTCATTGATGATACCCTGCAAGTCGTGTGCATCCATCTACCAAATGTTATCTCAGGATTTTCAGCTGCAGCTGGTACACTGCTGTTGCTCAAGGTAATTTGTACCACATATTTGACGTTAATGGTAAAGCTTGCAGAGTGTCGCTGTTGTGTACAACTAAAAAACAGGAACAGGCCAACACCAAGGAAAGCATGTTGCTGTTGCTGCTTTATCTGCTGTTTATTGCAGATAAAATTTATAATTTTTTACGGAATTGGTATTGTGATTCTCATGTGGTGGTCAGCTGGCAAAGTGGACTTCACCCACTCTGAACTTTTCAATGATTTAACTCACCCTGCCAAATGGTTCACGAGCTGGAAATTCAAACTCTCCGAAATGTTTGATGCAGAAGAATTGTTCTACATCTTTTGGATAATTATGATCCTAATATTTCCTTGGTATCTGCTAAAAAGACCACAGCTTGAGTATCGTGATTTATTACTACAAAGACAAGATGGCTCCATGCAATAATAACTTATAGGGCAAGATTTTATCCAGGCCGGCTGCACCAGTACAGTATAACTTGTTTATTAATTAAATATACCATAATATTATTATAAGAACATTATAATAGGCTAATATTGCATGCATGCCCTTTTTGGCACCCTTACATTTTTTTTTTCTTGATGTGGGATCAGCTGTGCTGGATTGTTGTGTATTAAGAAAAAGTAACTAAAAAAAACTTGTCTTTGGGCTCGTGTGGTTACTGTTACAGTGGTTATATCCTGCATGGCCTGGATCCAAATTAAAACAATCCAATATAATAGCTCTTTACTTGTAACACTCAAGGGTAAAATTATTATAACTATATCAATTGTGTTAAATTCATAATGCTATTACGCATACCGATTCCAAGCTGGGGGGCCATTGCTCCCACCACCCTACTATAAATGGCAATTGTATAAGCAGTAATTCGCCCTCTTTCTGTTCTATTTTTATCCTCCTGTCATTGTATATTTGTGTACATATATACAACAATAAAAATTAAATGCCACATATACTCATTAATACTGGTACATTGATAACGGGGGAAAAAAAGCTTGTTGACATGCACGTGAGTCAGTTTCACACTCCTTAAGAACAATATTTTATTACTGTTTTTTTTTTTTGGAGTTTTATAATCATCTTTTAAAACTGACATGAAAAAAAAAAAATACAAGAAAAGTAATATTTTTAAAAAATGTTTCATTCTTCATGATCCTTTATTGACAGGTCGGGTGCAGTACAGTTAGTGACAGGATTATCTAGTACAGTAACAGAACTGGTTGTCTTGCTCCAACAACACTTTAATGACACCTTGAACTCGGCAAGCTTGATCTTTAGCAATTTCTATGTTAGAATAGAGGGAGGAGGAAGGGAGAGAGAGGAAAAATTTATGAATCACTGATCAACTCTATGAGTACTATATAATATAGTGAAACGTTGCATCAATACCAAAGGTTAAAAGGTCAAATCACCCACCCTTTATACACTATTATAGTCATTGTAAACTATAAAAAACATTATTATAGACAGTATTTAGCTATATACTATAGGGATTAGTATAGCAGACTATACTAACCAGTAGTTTGGCTTGTTCAGGAGTGACTGTATCTCCAACAGTACACACTGTATAATCCTCTGATAGTACCACCCTACCCTTATCCAGGGACGTGGGTAGACCCAGCTTACGGAGATAAGGTTCCATGCTGTGAGCGAACTGGTCCAGGGGTCCTACAAGGGGAGAGAGGGGGGGTCATTTAAACATTGATAACTCACTCACATAAAAGTATCATTACTCAATATACACACTTAACCATGTCCAATATACCTTCCGGTAATATTATAGTCCTGTCCACTACCAGACCAGCTGGTGCAAAGTTCTCCTGACAGAAATCAGAGAAAAACTTCTTAACGCTGGCCAATGGCTGATCTGTAAACAGCAGTCCTGTATTACCCTTGAGGAACTATTGACATAAGAAATATTAAAGTTAAGAGTTAGCCGGTTCAGGGGGTGTGGTTATAACATTCCATTAATATTACCGGGGATATTGCATGAAGGTTGTCTTTATATTCATCACACTCGCTGCGACCAACAGCCAGCTGCATCACTTTGTTCTTGCCAAAAAAGAACCTAATGGATGGTTAATTATGGTTATTTTAATTGCAAGCCATGCCCACTAATTATATTATTAAACTATATACACTGACTGACCACACCTATTAATTATACTAAACTCTTATAGTTAACCTGCTGTGTCCCTTCCAGTCCATCCTCAGTTCCTTTAGTGTGGAATTGCTCATACTCTCCACTGTAAACACGTAGACACTGTCAAACGTGTCGCAGGAGTCACGTATCTGTTGTAGCAGTGACGATTTTCTTTCCATTCCCTTCTTACGAGCGTTAGTAAGAGAGTCTAGAGCATTACAGAGACAGAAAGGACAGATTAAAAACTATTTTACGTTACCACAACTGATTACTTCACTTACAAACTTTGTTTCTTTTAGACTTGGGCATTGTGTACCTCGTTGTGTACGGAACTAAATCGAAAAAGACAAGTGCACGTGCCACGTGTGTTGACCCCACCCACTAGTCTAGTTAATTAAAATTAATATAAAAAAATGGCCTCCCCAAACCCTTCAGTTCGTGTAAGTAGAAATGCAGAATCGCAACTAATGGAGTGATAAATATGTTATATAATACTCTTTTCTTGCAGATGGAGTTTGCTGTGCAAATGAGTTGTAGAGATTGCGAGGAACAAGTAAAAAAAGCATTAAATGTGGAAGGTTAGTGAGTTGCAAGGGTTTTTAGACCTAGATCCAATCCAGCAAAGTAGTTCCAATGCAGAAAGTTAGTAGACTATCTAGTTAATAAATCGATGAAAAAAACACCATTGAAATCAGTAGCATACACATGCAATCAGTACGTCTAAATTAATGATTAGTTTGTGGAACTTTTTTCAGATTTTTAATTATTCATGGTTTGATGAAGTAGCTAACTTTGCCCTTGAATTTGCCTCAAACTATCTCCCTATTTGTTTATTGTTCCCAACAGGTGTTGATAGTGTGTACATTGATGTTGCTAATGAGCTAATATTAGTGAACACTTCGCTACCTTCCAGTCAAGTCACACAGATGTTGGAAGGTACGGGAAAACTAGTAATGTTCCGTGGAATAGGGGGCGTAGCCAGTGACCCATCTATGTCACAGCAATCACATCATGGAGCCGCTGTGGCTATAATGAAGGGAGTGGGCGGAGTCAAGGGAATGGCCAGACTGGTTCAAGTAAGTCTGTAATATAATCGTTAATTAATTTTGTTACTTTATTTTGTTACTTTCTTCATCAAAATTAGATATCAGAAGACAAGTGTGTAGTTGATGGAACAATAGATGGTCTGAAGCCTGGCCACGCCCACACAGTACAGATACACGAGTATGGGGACCTGTCCAGTGGGTGTGACAACTGCGGAGATGTGCTGGGAATGATTACAGCCTCAACACAGATAAACGGCAACACAGAGAGGGTATACATTATTATAGTTACATGTAGTATACATACATGTATATGTGTATATAGAGGACATATGTATTTATGTATGTGTGGATACATAATGCATATGTATGTCTGTGTATCATATTCTACCCTTTATTAAGAAAAATTATGTATAAGTTAAAGCTTAGGTAAAAGAACCTTTACCAAGGAACGCCTATTATTAGTGTATTTAATGATACTTAGGCCCTGTGTACTACAAGTTGATTGATCCTTCAGAGGGGTTCCAGTAATGTATGAGTTATATAATAGTACATTATATTCAATGTTTTATCTTATGTTTTATTTCAGCCCTCTCCTCCATCCTCTGATGGGTTCTTGTGCTCAGTCGTACCGGATGAATCGGGGCGTGCCGTGTTCCAGGCTACGTCAGATCGTGTCAGAGTAATGAATATCATTGGACGATCAATGGTTGTATCGGGCTCCATACCAGCACTACCTAAGGACAGGTATTAAGAAGTGAGAGAAAGAGAGAGGAAGGCAGTGGGAGAGGAAGTAGTCAAAGAGAAGCAAATGGGTGAAGAGAGAGGGGTAAAGAGGGTACTAAATGGAGGAAGGAGAGAGACAATTGTTAAGTTTCTTGTATCACTGTGTTGTGATATGTTTCTGTGTAGTTTATTGTATGATAGTGTTACTCCCAGCATGTAATGTATCCTATAGCAGCTGTAATATTCCTCTCCCTCCCTCCCTCTCTCAGAATAATGTGTGGTATAGTGGCTCGTTCAGCCGGCCTCTTTCAAAATAATAAGAAGGTGTGTACATGCGATGGGGTCACAATATGGGACGAAGCCAGGAAAAATAAAACTTGAACATTTTATACTTATGAAGAATTTGTAATTTTATAATTATCGTGTTTTTTTTTGTAAATTGTTTTTTTTACTCATGAATCACTGACAATATCAGCCACACTTTAACACCTACTGCTTCATAGTATAAGTGATTTAAATTTGCTTTCACTTCAACTCATTAGATAAGCTGATCTAACTACCTATGCATGTAGCTAGTGTGACATAATTTAATAATGTAAAGTTAGCAACGTTTTTTTTTTTAACAAATTGGACAACTATAAGTTCCTTTTTAACTATATACACCAAAACCTGATTTAATACATTAAGTTTTAGAGCTATTGCAACCAGTACTGGTCAAATATTACAGACTAATAAGTATATTGGATAATGTATTCAGTATTATATACCTTTGTAATGAGTATTGGACACTGTATTAAGTACTACCACTACTAAATATCATAGTATATTGTATTACATTGATGTATCTAGTTCAGATTGATCTGATATTAGCGTTACTGTTGAATCTCTATGTTCCTGGAGTGGTACTGAGGGTCTAGCAGCTGTATTGTTGTTTACGGCTGCTCTGTCCTCTAAAGGGGGTTTATCAAACTGTTCCTGGTTATTATTCTCATTGATAAGCACATGCTTTCTAGTGGGCTTTGTGTTCCGCCATTGTTCGGGTACTAATGCTACGATCACCTTCGCCATCTTCTCCTCAGTTGTGAGTCGCTTCCAATCCATCTTCTCGCTGTCCTTCAACGTGGCTGGAAGGTGAAGCTTTACTGCTAGTTTCTCTACTATTTTACCAACAGAATACGGCGCTGGTTTAATCAATATATTATACGTTAACAATGCTACGATCAGGAACCCCGTCCCCTGATATATGGTGTACAAACGACTAGGGGAGTCCTCCATTGATTTAGACAGAGGTAGAGCGAGGAACAGAACGATAATGATGGCTTCGCATACCACTAACAGCGGTGCCATCACCACAAACCCCAGCACTATTGCACGAATATTGAGGGACTGGTTCACTGGTATATCTTGAGCAGTAGGCGTGATACAGCCATGTCTGGTGGTCCGATTGTTGTCAGTTTTAATACGAAACAGCTTCTGTAACTTCCTCCAAAGGAAGTTTAGTAGGTTGGTGGCCATGCTTGGTTTCTGTGAGTGATTAAATCGTGCTACTTTGTTGTAGAATTGGCGGAATGCAAAAAAGAACAGGAAAAGAGACAGGAAGTACATAATGGCTATGGATCCTGCATGAAAAGGATCAGACATAAAGGCTATTATAATATAATGGAGATGGCTGGCTAGACACAGCAGTGGAGATATAGTGATGTAGAAAAAAAAGTTCCTGTTGAATACTGATTCGCTGAGTTTTTCAGTTTTGGAGTTATCCGTCTTCTGAGAAGCTTTGAATGCTTTTATAATGACGCCAACCACCCATACGAATGCCACTTTGTCTACTATTACACCAGTTACAGTGCTGAGGTAGAATGCAGTGTGTTGTGTTGTTGTGATCATATCATTAGAGTCATTAGTAACAGTATAATATATTCCCAGTATATCCAGTATTAGTACGAATGTAGTGAACACTACTGATATCTGTATCATGGCCGCCAGTGTACCGTGGGTTTGTTCATCCTCTAGCTTAGTCCATGTCTTGTCTCCTAGTAGTAACTGTACTGGATCACATAGATACAATAGTAACCATGATAGTACAGGGAATATAACCAGGATCAGGTGGAGCCATACTTTAACAAATGTTGACTGTATAGTATCCCTCTGTACATCATCTATACTCACAGCAACGGCTGTATATGAACTGGATACTCGTTGGGTGGGGGCATGGGGTCCTGTAGTGGCGGATTGGGCATACAGCTGGAGCTAAATGGATGAAATTAAATATGTAACAGTAGATATTGTATGTCTCATGCATATCCACCTTATACCCCCCTATACTCTATGGTTCACATAATTATACAGGGTCCTGTATTATTAGCTTATAGGGGTTCCTGTACTGTATAAGGGTCCTGCATGTATTAATAGCTTGTAGGGGGGTTCTTGTGTTGTGTAAAAGACTCACCCTTTGTGTTAGTAGTAGGAAATACTCTGATGGTGCTTGAGTACAGTCAGTGTCCATTGTTATGGACAGGTCTTTACGTCTATATGGCATATTACTGAAGAGAAGTGATGTAAACTGGAACACCTCTAGAGGCTGTATGAGGTAGAACTCAGACTCAGTCCAATACCAAACCTGAGACTCATTCCAGTACTCTGAGACTGTTTCCATAAAGGTATAATTAACCCTAACTAATACAGGGTGGGCCTCTGTGGGAGGGTAAAATGCCTTCAATAGATTAAACCTGTTATCAGTATTCTCCAGTAGTGACTGCTCCATGAGGAAGAAGCTATTGGAACAGGTTCGTGGTTCGGGCATTGCTTCAAACCATGATTCATCTGATCCTCTATTATCAGTACCAGTGTTACTATCACCATTACAGTAGACCAGGAGTAGTATGGATAGTATTAGTAATAGTCTATAGGCTAGTACCATATTGTGCACTATAGAATAGATCCAATACCAACTGACTGACTCACTGTTTCAATGTATTGCTGGCTGGGCTGCTGCTGCTGATGACTTGTTCTATAGTCCTTTATATACTAGTATACTGTACATGGTCTTGACGACTGATCAATGCATTTATCGCACTCAGGATCGATGACTGTTGGTCTATTATACTATATGGTTGATTTGTTAGCAACACCTTTTTTTGTATAGCCCTTTCCTTCCTATAAGATCTACTGTGTACAGCAGCAACTAATGTACTAGTATACTGATTGACTGTCAATTTTATCACATGGAAGTGCACACAAATGACTGTGATGAGTATATTAATACTTGATTTATATACTAGAAGTGCAGTACTGGCATATAGGTATTTAATAATACTCTAATTTGTAACCCAAATGACATTGTACAACAATAAAAGAAACAACTATTTAAAGGAATAAATTGAACTATTTGTTATATTGTTTTCAGTTTCAAGTAAATCATTTTTTCTATATACAATAACTAATTGCAATATTAAAAGTAGTCTGTTTACCACCCCTTTGCATCTAAGGAAGACTGCATGATCAAGAATTGGTATAATGTCACACTGCAATACATTGAAACACCTATACGATGATGGATACTTAATTACAGTGGTACATGTCAGAAACAATTGTTTATAGATCTAATACTGTACAGCAATTAAAAAGTAGACTGTACATAGATTACTAATGAAAAACTGACAAATGAAGCTGATGGGATAATATGGCATAACTAATTTAAAATTAAAGCAGAACTGAGTTGTCTAATAATGATATTATATTTCAGTTTCAAGTAAGCTAATCTCATCTGGTATTGCTCCATCTACTGCTGTACTGTGTATAATCCCTGTGTTACCTTTGTCATCTTTACTCATCGTCCCAGTGGGTGTGGCTCCAATGTTTTGGAAATGGGTTTCCAGCAATGTCACTAGCACCTTAGCCAGTTTCTCTTCGATACTCAACCGATTCCAAAAATTAGTATTCTCAGGCAACCGAAGCCTCTTTGCAAGTCTCTCGATGGTTCTAGCAATGGAGAATGGTGTCGGATTGAGCAGTATATTGTATGTAAGTAACCCCACTATCAGTAGTCCAGTCCCTTGGTATATAGTATATAACCGGCTGGGACCATCTTCTATTGATTTAGTGACAGGCAGTGTAAGGAATAGGGCAATAATGATAGCTTCATAGAGTACTAGCAATGGGCCAACCACTACTATACCAATCACTACAACATGGGTATTGAACGGTGCATGGCAATTAGGGCCTGGTATGAAACAGTTGCATTTCACCCCTTGTTTATGTACTTCATTACTATGTTTACTGTCGAGTATGTCGCTTGATGATTTTCTTGACAGCGGATTCCAGAGCTTCTCTTTGGCTGAGCATTTCGAACATAACTCCATCCTGGTAACAATCTTCGGTCTTTTGTTTGATTGTAAAACCACTCTGTTATAAAACTGCCGAAATATGAAGAAGAACAGAAAGAATGACATAACATACGTAATTGCTATTGACCCAGCATGGAATGGATCGGACATGAAGGCTATCATAATATAATGAAGATGATTAGCTAAACACAGCACTGGAGATATAGTGACAGATGAGAACATAATCTTTACTCTTGACGATTCGGTTTGCTCACGTTGATTGACCAACTTCTGCAAAGAAGACTGCAGGAAGATGTTCATTACCACTATGACCACCCATATGAATGCCCCTACATCTACTATTAGACCTGTAACAGTGCTGAGGTAGAACGCAGTGTGTTGTGTTGTCATGACAGCATCGTTGGAGTCATTAGTAACAGTATAATATATTCCCAGTATATCCAGTATTAGTACGAATGTAGTGAATACTACTGATATCTGTATCATGGCCGCCAGTGTACCGTGGGTTTGTTCATCCTCTAGTTTAGTCCATGTCTTGTCCCCTAGTAGTAACTGTACTGGATCACATAGATACAATAGTAGCCATGATAGTACAGGGAATATAACCAGGATCAGGTGGAGCCATACTTTAACAAATGTTGACTGTATAGTGTCCCTCTGTACATCATCTATACTCACAGCAACGGCTGTATATGAACTGGATACTCGTTGGGTGGGGGCTTGGGGTCCTGTAGTGGCAGATTGAGCATACAGCTGGAGCTGAAATACAATAAGGAAACTTTTACAACATAGCACAACATAATTATGAAAAATATAGCAATTTCTTAGCAAAAGGTAAAATCATCAATCTCATACCTTATCATTTATCAAACATGTCAGTCTGCTGTAACAAAAGCATGCAACCATGCAGAGTAAATATTGGTTACACAGACAAGGAAGTCAATGTTATTTAATTATGTAGTCTTGTTGCTTCCTCATTCTGCTATTTTACATGCATGCAGGTTTATGCATGGAGCACAACAAATCATACACACCCATGTACATGTAGTGTCAATGTCCTTTGTGATCTCATCATACAAACTGGCTACACCCATGAATCATTCTCATGATACCTGACTCACCCTTTGTGTTAGTAGTAGGAAATACTCTGATGGTGCCTGAGTACAGTCAGTGTCTAGTGTTATGGACAGGTCTTTACGTCTATACGGCATATTACTGAAGAGAAGTGATGTGAACTGGAACACCTCTAAAGGCTGTATGAGGTAAAACTCAGACTCAGTCCAATACCAGACTTGAGACTCATTCCAGTACTCTGAGACTGTTACCATGAAGGTATAATTAACCCTAACTAATACAGGGTGGGCCTCTGTGGGAGGGTAAAATGCCTTCAATAGATTAAACCTGTTATCAGTATTCTCCAGTAGTGACTGCTCCATGAGGAAGAAGTTATTGGAACAGTTTGTTCCTCCATTAGCCTGAGTGGTACCAGCATTACACCAACAAACAATAACACTATAAACTGTGATTAAGAATACCAGTGACATGGTCTACAGCTATAGACAGCACTATATCAGCCGGCCCTGAATAAATGCATGCTGTATAATTACTATGTGCTGTTCTATATTTAGTAACATTACTATACAATTAACGTAATTGGATAGTATTTAAACATTTAATTTTTGTTATTACATATCCTGTATGTTTCATTATGTGTTTAATTACAATAATAAATTCTGTATTATTTCCGTATGCTGTACACAAATTAAGTAAAATGTCTATAATCACAGTTGATGTATAATGTGAACAAAATAAGAATTTAAAAGAACTTAAAACAAAAAAAAAATTGAAGAATTTGAAGGAAAAATATATACAACTAACATAGATGCGAGTCGATTTATAGCTATCTCGTGCTCCTTAAGGGTCCGGAACTAGGAGGGGGCATGTCGGTGTTGGTATGGGAACTTTTGACCACACCCCCATTAGTCGTCTTGCCCAAACCGTATCGATGCTTTTCACATACTTCCAATAGCCACTCCTTAGTTACAGGCTGTAGTATACTCATATATACACCTATAATAACATAAAATAGAGTAACTGAATATCATTACACCAAACATTATCAATACCAATGATATGTTGGCCAAGTAGTGCATGAGCAATAGTTTGCCTCTTACCTTTTGCTGTGTCAGCGGAGTTTGGAAAGCTCTTGTCTTCTCTAACTCTGAGAAACTTCCATTTCATTGTCGACTTTTCTAATGTGCACTCTACAATACGACCATTATGGCTTCTTGCTTCCTTGTTTAGCTTCAGGTCCAGTTCGGCTACCACGCCCCCTCCACCCACACACAGCTGCCCAACCTTTTCGTTAAGCATTCTTTAAAAAGAAATAAATAGGATTACATTTTTTTCTTTGGTTGCCATGGAAACTCACCCCTCCCCTGTTCTACTGATAATATTCAGTTTAAAATCCACTGAATTTAACTCATGTGGCTTCCATTTCAGCAATTGATTACATCGACCTGCTTCGTAAGGCTATTATAATAATAATTGAATAAGGAATTTAATCATACGGTGTTACTATATAAAAGCATAGCTTACGTCAATTAAAGGGTTAAAAATTAGTCCATCACTTTCATGTGTTAATTTTGGAGTCCATTTTTCCAGTACCTAAAGCATACATAAATATAATAAAATAGAGCGAAACTAAACTTATTAATATATACCAATGATTACACTTACGTATCTGGTTTCAGAGATGTCCCAGAACTGCTTGAACCTCACAGAAAAAGGTTCCATCGACTTATCCAAAGCACCAGCACCAGCCTAATAAAATAATAGATTATAATTCATAATCACAGGGAGGTCTAGCTGTTTTTATACTGCATGAGAGCACACTTCAATTACATAACACACTATGGTACGAGTTAATGCTGGTTTACTATGTAAACCAGCCTTTACACAGCTTAATATATCTACACTATAAAATCCACTAAACTGCTTCTTCTCTCGGTTGTATTAACTCCTTCTCCACACACAGTAACCTCCGCTGATGGTCGCACTTCATGACATCATTATTGCCCTCAAACTGCATTATATCGTATATTAGGAGGCGTGGCCTCTTCACCCCATTATTATTATCCACTACCAGTTCCTGTGGAAAAAGGCATTAGTATACATTAATATAGGTCATGTGACTGTCATGTGACTGACTGAGTCCACTAGCGTCTCCTTTACATGATCGCCGGGTCGTTTCCTTGAAGGGAACTTCAGTAATGGAGTCATGAATATAGAATTGTCTCTGTCCACTAGAAACACCTTTTCCTTTTCTTTGATGTACATTAAATATCTGACAAGACAATGATACAAAGGACATGCATTAGTATTAATATACAGATCATGATTGACACTATAACTAGTCTATAGTATAGAGGAGTATAGGATTTGTTATCATAAAGCAATCAACTAACATTCAAGATTAGGGTCACAATAGCGCTCTCATTTACAGTAAAATAAAAATATTCTAAGTGTTGAGGTAAGGTTTTGTATTGTGGTATAATAACCATATTATCTATACGGTGTCCCTTCATCCATAATATAAGTATAATTATGTGTATACTATAGTAGGTACCTTGTTCCATCAGCCTTCCAGCTAACTCTGTATGGGAATTGATTAAGGAGTCCTATGTTTTTAACATCCATTGATATGGGCTGTGATCCAGGGAAACCAGACCTACAGTCAATGATTGTTTGTTTATTCATCCGTTCCTGTACATTTTCATTCCCGTATGTTCATTTTTTCATTTCCATAAGCTCATGTATTCTTTTATAATTGGTATGTTTTTTATTATTAGTTTACTTTTCCCATCCGAGTATTTCCTGACACTTTTGCTGTACCTCTCTCCTAACAGGACCCCAGACTATATCCACACCAGGCACAGGAACAGCAAACTGAGCATTCTATTTTATATAACAAAGTGAGTGTACCCTTCATATCAATAAACAAATGCAGTTTTCATATGTCAGATCTATATGTATACACGTATCTCTATAAAGGACACATGTACTCACACACTATAGTTAAGAAGTAACTCTTAGATGGTAAGGTGGATGTGATAGTCATTATGTATATGCAGAGAATCGAAATCCGACCTCATCATAAAAATTAATCCAAGTTTTGTTGCATAGCGAGCCACACCCTCATTCCTTTTCATTCATTAATTATTATTGTCTGACCTCGTTATCGTGCTCAAATTTCTTTTTCTTTGTACTTGGTCCATTCTCTTCTTCAATTTTTCTTTTCCCGCTCACTGGTCCTGCCCCACTCCCTGACCCCGCCCCCTGATCATCTTCACCCTCGCTGGCTTCTTCGTCTTCCTCGTAGCACCAATCAGGAAGTGCGGGGGCGGGGATATCTCCAACTGCACCATCGGAGTACTGAGTCATTAGGATGTCTAAATAGTGTTGTTTGTATATGCCAGGTGGGCGTGCCTGGACAGCCAGGATTAGACAGAAAAAATAAATTAATTATTATATAACAGCAATAGGACAGAATTTAAGTATATACTTACCACAGCAAATGAAGCAATAGCAGCGTCTAGTCTAAGAAAATAACACATGGAATATGTCAAACAGATAATATAAATATAGAAATCCATATCCCAAACATATATGTATTATAATGTATAGTGTATTATGGTGATACCTCAACACATGCACATATACATGTACTATAATGTATATAGTGCAACCTCAATTATCCACACCCCGGCCTTTAATCTCAGCAATTTCAAAAACTGTCCGGATAACAGAAATGCCCTTAATTATAGCAAGAATATACATACAAGAACTTACATTTAGGCCACAGCAGACTAGAGTCACCCTCAAAATCGCTGGAAGAAGCTAAAATCAGCTCAATAATTATTACACCCTGTGAATGGTTTGTCTCAGTCAATTTTTGCCTAGTCACTGCTGTCAGCAATTTTTACCATTAACAATTCTTACTAATTCCTAATTAATCAGTGGTTATAAATTCTTTTCAAGCTTTTGAGAAGTCTGGATAATCGAGGTAATCAGATAAACGAGGTCCAGATAATTGAGGTTACACTGTACATACATGTATTATGCATTATACCCTCAACATATGTATACATGTATTATAATGTATAGTGTATGGTGATACATACCCCCAACACTCCTCTTCCACTAGATACGCTGAAATAAGGAATCCAGTCCTATTGAAACCATGAGTACAGTGGACACCTATATATAATACATAATACTACATCATTATTATATACATACATGTATAATACAACTATAATACATTATAGCAATAATACAACTATAGTACATAAATGATAGAGTACAATTAATGTACTCATATAAATGAAGCATGAAGGTTATTACCTATTATTTGTCCTGGATGGTCTTTAAAGAAAACCTTGCAAAGCATCCTGAAGTTCTTCACCTGCTCGGCATTTGGTGCTGAGCCATATCTGAAATGAATGACATCACAATGACATCATTTATGACATCATGTGGAACCCCAAACCATAATTAATTAACTATGTAATAATTAGCTACGTTACAGCATAGCATGCGCTGAGTGATCACTTTAAACTTGCTTTAAACATTTTGCTAATTGCTAGCTGCGTACACTTTAGCTCACATGTAAGCCCAGTAATAGCCATACCATATATGGCAATAATGCATGCTTCAGCTAACATACAATAAACCTACCCCTCACACAGAATCTTGTGATACCCAACGTTTCTTTCCATGAGTTCTCTCTTGTCGTAGTAGCGATCTGTCTTGGTCAGATCCACTACAAGCCCCATCCTGCGACCCATCGACTCCACATACCCCAGCAACATGCTGGGGTAGAATCTATACTGCTCGTCAAGGGATCGATCGTATTCCGTACTCAGGGGGGTCTTAAAGGCCAAGAACTTATCTGTAATACCATATAGCACAATCAATACAATACACACTGCTTAGAGATGATCACTTTATTAGACTATGGCATAGATATTTCATCAAGACTTTCACCTGCTATTATTTTCCCCTTTCTGGGACATTTTCGCCATCTTGGAGGTACTGACATATCTTATACTGCTTTAGATCGTATTTATATAATAGCTACGTTGGATGATCAAACCATCTATAGGTTGAAATCTCGGTTGAAATACTGATTGTATAGGGAACGCCCATTAATTATGGGTGTGATCATTATGATGATTCTATTCATTTATCATGAATTTGTTTAGCTTGATCATGCATGGTGGATTAATTTTTATTATGACAAATTTGTGGTAAACAATTCAGTGCAAAGTATGATAACTATACAGTATAATTAATTAATTATAATGTATTAAAATGTATTATTAAATAAGCTTGTATATGTTTTCTATTTGTGTATATCTTTATTTCTTTTGAGGCCCAATGATCCCTTCAAGCTGGGCCTGTAACTGTGTGTTGGTCTTTTTGAGTGCTTGTATTTCCTCCTGGAACTTCTTTTCTTCCAGTTTCCTGGCATCCGAGGAGGTTTTCTCAATCGTGTCACACTTGTTCTTTAGATCCATTACCTATATGCATAATACAAATATAATACAGACAGACAGACAGACAGACACATAAAGCAAAAGCTGAGTAACTGAATCATACATATAGATCATAATTATTATACAGAATAAATTATATTTATAGTACCGACCTGTTTCTCTAAGTCCCTCTTTTCACCCTCTAATCTGTCAATGTCTTCTTCCATGTCTAGTTTACCTTGCTCACTCATCAATGCCTTTCTCATGCCAAAAGCAACACTGCGATTAAATACAAATACAATGATACATGTACACAGTATTGTATCATATGCTAATGACTGAATTTATACATAGAAAGAAGAGTCTATTCATATCTGTACTATGCACAATAATGTACTACATGTGCACTTGTACCTGCTTTCATATAGAGTCTGGTAGGCTGCTATTGTCATACGAATTTCATCTCTGACTCTAATAGAGGGTATACGCACTATAGTATACGGTAGTTCAACAAGTAACTGACGTTTGTACCTTAACAGTAGTGTGCCTCGCTCTGCACAGTTTATGGTAACTTGGCGAATCAGTTCGTCTATGTGAAATAGATACGCAATAATATAACTATTAGATATATATGAAAACAATTATTCAGCTATTTGTTAAAGACAATGAAGTAATTACTGATATCAAAAGGTATGACCTCTATATAGCAGTGTATGTAACAATGATGGGATGTGCTTGGACTTTGTTGTAAGGTTTAATATTATAAGGAATGATGATCTATACCTCATTATACTGTTAAAATGTTTGTTCATATGTGAATAGAAACAGGTATGGCAGGGAGAGGGGAGGGAGGAGAAAGGGGTGCTACATACCTTGTATATGTACACGTATGTCTTACCAAAGCATTGTGAATAAAGCTCTCTCCTAACAGGACATATTCCTGTTTCCCTGGCCTGTCTCTGTTGGAGTTTAGTATCAAGTTGTTCCTATAGGAGATTGTGAATTCAGTAGGGTTTTATGTTCAACCATATACATGCACACATGATGTAAATATACATGTAATTATTACTTATATTTCATACCGGATTACCTGTAGATTAATGACGTCTAGTCTAGTGGCTGGTGTACTTGACACAAACTGTTTCCATAACTGGCCATCCTCTGTCCATTCCCTTGGAGGGAGAATGGAATTCAATATGTCCTCTGTTGGATCCTTCTTTTGAGAGTCGTTTGGTGCCATTTTGGACTTTGGAGGGCCAGGTAGCGGGCCACCAGTGCCAGTGGCTGCTATGTTTCCCGCTTGTTGGCCATATTTATTAGACTTTGGCTGGAAGTGAAGGAATTATAAAAAAAAAAAATGGCTGACCCAGGAAGGTCATAGCTTTTGCTACCTTTGATTTTTTGTCCGTATTTTTGCTGATCAACACTGGGTTGTCATGTTTCACCAAATGTTCCGTGGGTACAATCATATTCCGTTTTGAGGAAGAACGAGCCAACCAGGAGATGCAGCAAATTCAGCAATGAGATCGAGAAACGAGAACAGTGTGTTAGGTTGCCAAGGGAGCAATGGTCACGTGACTTGAGCTTATTTTTTTTTTAATAATTAACCAATAAATAACCGAAATTAATTAACTGGTGCCACGTGTATGCAGTCGTGCACACATGTACGTACTTAACATACATAAAAAAACAATGGAGATTACTGTTTAATATTATTTTAATGTATATAGCTCTTAGTCTGGCTGTAATCTGTCATGCCTTTACCACCTATATTACAAGTCCCAATGCCAACCTAATTACATGGAAGGAAAATAAAAAGAACACAACAAACCATTGTTTGAAAATATACCCAAAATATGATGTACTTACCCTCCCATCAATAGAGTCTGGTACTGCGAAAATACTCTTTTTTTGTTTGCCACCAATTGGAGCACCTTTTTGCCGAGAAGACTAAACACATACATTTACACAAACAAAACATCAATACAAGAGAGAGAGAGAGGGGGAGTAAGAGAAAGAGAGAGAGGAGTGAGAGAAAAAAATATATGTGAATGCATTGAATATATTGAAAAGGTATTTGGAACAAATTAGCTCTACCTTGGAAGTGAAACTTTTCCATCTCTGTTTCTCAGTTTCTCTGTGTTGTTCTATATCCTGTAATTTGGCCAATTTCTTCTGGTTCTTCTTCTTCCTGATTTCCTTCAACTCTTCCCTCTTTTGTCTAGAGAAAGTGAAAACATAAATCATTATACTGAATGAACATGTCATATAAAAGGTAAACAGAGACAAGTTTATTCCTCATATCATTAGTCAAAACATACTCCCTTCCCATACCAAATATGGAAGAAAAGGGTAAATATCTCATGTTTGTTTAAACACAAAGCTCAAGTTCAAACAAACACACATGCACGTTCTTAATTTGGTATGACTTGAAAGGAAAACGAATATGTTCCCCTAGGAAACATGGGTTGAATCGTAAATTTACAGCAGTCATGTATTGGGAATTCTATATTGAGTTGTTGCATAACATTCTAGCCAGACTTTGTAATGAGAATATCAAAGGTCATTTTCAGCTTTGCTTCATCTACTGTAAGGCTAAGTATAGCAATCAACACATAATCTTGCTAATTATTACAAGGCCTCCTTCATGGCTCTGTTTATTATAAGGTTCCTTCATCATGTCTAATTGTAGGGCCATCCTCTTCATTTATGGTATTACAATTTTAACAGGTTTGTTTAAAATATATTAAGTGATTTAGATATATTGCATGTCTAATCAATAGGGTTAGGCCGTTTATAAATCATTACTTGGATGTTTTAGCCTTGTGTCTCTCAGCTGTTATCGAGGGGGGTTCCCAATCCCGTGATGAGAGGTCCTCTACCTTAACTATCTCTGTAGTACCGTATCCGTCGAATGTAACAGTACACGTCTGTCCATCGTCTGATATCATGTCAATAACAGCATTGAAGTATCTACAGGAAATAGGGAGTAAATGACATGTATTTGAAAATTGTTAAGTGTTAATTAAGGATTAAGTTAAGTTGATTATTGTCTAGCTTACTTTCCGTTTTCGCTCCAGACTGCTTTACAAGCATCTCCAGCTTTCCAATCTGTGTTGACAGCTTTTTTCTTTGGCTTTGGTTGCTATAAAAAAATGGTGGCATTAATCAAGGAATCTTTTGTTTACTGTTATGTTCCCGGCAGTAGTGCTCACCTGTGGTTGTAACTCTATCAAGTCCTTTGTCAACTTAATAACATCCTAATAGCATATGAAGTGTACTTAATGGCTAATTTTGTGTTCAAGTACAATATCTATATGCATATACAAATCCCAACATACGTACATTCAAATCATCTTTTAGCTTTAGTAGTTCTGCATTATCAGGGTCGTTGGTTAGGGCTGCTTCAACCTTTACAATAGCATCAAATGTATGCATACATACACATTGGTTAAGCACTGTGTGACTTACTTGATGTAACTGAGCCTCGTACTGTGATAAGTTTTCATTCAATTCTCCACCTCCAGCGGCCATTTTGTTTCACTGTTTAATATGAATAATATCCAATTATGCGTATCATTGATTGTGTAACACAAATACGGTATTTGGGATTCTAGTGAATTCCCAAGGGAATTTACTAGAATGATACGGTAATGATTACATCATAATTACGCAATTGCACCGCATGCTCACGTGAGCGTTGCCAGCCTATTTATTGTGCGTCTTTGTTACGTTTGCTCAAAAGATTCTTTTCTTCTTTTTGGTACGGTGTTTGTGTTTCTCTTTGACACACATCATCGCTACCTTCTTTAGGTAGTTTAGTTTAGGCCTTTCTTTCTATTCAAAAAAAAAATTCAAAAATACCAAAAAAATATTAAAACCAAGAAAAATCTTCATCCAAAAAAAAAAAAGTGTTCGTGTGTAGTTCGTTTTCAGTCAAAGAAGTAACTTAAAACAGTCCTCTCAACGGTTAGTATACTTATCTCATTTTATATATCCATTTACTTGTTTTTCTTATTCTTTCAGGTCTAAAAAAAAATGGCAGGGAAAGCAAATGCTGGTAATTATCCACCCATCGCGTCTTTGTACGTCGGCGACCTCGTCTCGGACGTTACCGAAGCCATGCTGTTTGAGAAGTTCAGTATTGCCGGTCCAGTACTATCGATCCGTGTTTGCCGTGATATGGTGACTAAAAGGTCCCTTGGATATGCTTATGTGAATTTCCAACAGCCAGCTGATGGTAAGTAAAAAGCATGTGGACTTGTGGAGAATTTGCGCCTGTGTCTAGTATTGTCAAATACTATTTATTTTTTCTTTTCTTTTTTTTGTAGCTGAGCGTGCGCTAGATACTCTGAACTTTGATATCATCAAAGGAACACCGTGCCGTATAATGTGGTCTCAACGTGATCCCACTCTTCGCCGTTCTGGAGTTGGAAACATTTTCATCAAGAGTCTAGACAAATCCATCGATCATAAAGCTCTGTACGATACCTTCTCTGCATTTGGCAATATTCTCTCTTGTAAGGTGAGAAAGGGATAAAATTACATGTGGCATGTGGTCAGTCAGTTATAACTGGTTATAACCAGTTTGAGCATGTGCTTTTATGGTCAGTTATAACTGGTTATAACCAGTTTATGGGTGGGGCGTAATTGATAAGAGAGTTTATTGTATTCATATCCTTTGATGCATGTGGTTATAACTGATTATAACCAGTTTGTAGGTGGAGTTGTTATTGATAAAGTGCAAATAATTATATTCATATATTTCCTCACTTGACACACCCATTTCTTGTTCATGGCAGGTGGCTACTGATAACAGTGGAAATTCTCGTGGTTATGGATTCGTTCATTTTGATACCCAAAAGTCTGCCGATCTTGCTATTGAGAAGGTCAATGGAATGTTGTTGAATGACAAGAAAGTGTAAGTATAGTTTGGTGTTTTGACCTTGTACTATGACCTGTTGTGACCTGTGTCACATTCCCTTTTGAAGTTCACCTTTCTTCCTTTGTTGTATAGATATGTTGGAAAGTTTGTTGCTCGTAAAGATCGCATGAAAGATGGCAGTGCAGCCAATCAAAACTATACCAATGTATACGTCAAGAACTTTGGAGAGGAGGTTGACTCGGAGACACTGATGACCTTGTTTGCCCAATATGGTGATATTCTTTCAGCTGTTGTGATGTCGGATGACCAGGGAAAGAGCAAGTGTTTCGGGTTTGTCAGCTTTGAAAACCACATTGCTGCAGCAGATGTGAGATAGTGTTTAATATACCATACAAGATCCAATTGTGTGCTAATGTACTTCAAGTCATAAGTATTTGCTGTTATGTATTTCCATAGGCTGTTGAGAAGATGCAAGGATACGTTTTGAATGGACGCCCCATCTATTGTGGTCGAGCTCAGAAGAAGAAAGATCGTCAAATGGAGCTGCTGCGCAAGAGAGAAGAACAGCGTATAGAGCGGTACTCCAGGTTCCAGGGGGTTAACTTGTACATCAAGAACCTTGAAGATGATTTTGATGATGAGCGCTTGAAGAATGAATTCGTCAAGTTTGGCAGTATATCTAGTGCCAAGGTACAGACATACAGTATTATACAGTACATGTACAGTGTACATGTTTATGTACTTTATGGTACTGTACATGTATGTATTATAATTGTTCAACTATATGCTTTTGTTGTTACTATAGGTGATGTTGGATGAAAGTGGTCATAGCCGTGGATTCGGTTTCGTGTGTTTCTCATCTCCTGAAGAAGCCACTAAAGCAGTCACTGAGATGAACGGTCGTATTGTTGTCTCCAAGCCACTGTACGTAGCCCTAGCCCAGAGGAAGGACGAGAGAGCTGCTCATCTTGCAGCACTACGCTTGCAGAGGATGGCTCGTGGAATGCCTCAGGGACAGATGCAGATGTACCCACCCAGTGGATATTATATGCCTGGTATACAGGTCAGAGGGTAGCACGCAATGTCGTGATTTATACTGTACATATTGCGCAATTTAATACTATATGTGTACATGTACATGTAATATTAGAGAGAAACTGGGTATAGTGTATGTATGTATGTGTAAAAGCTAAATTAGGTTATATGCAGCGATGCGTACTGATTGATTCTCAAGAATTCTACAACAAAGAAGAAAAGGAAAAGATGAAGAAAACATAGAGTAAATATTTAGTCCAAGGGAGTACCCACCTTCCTAGTCACGTGAGACATGGTTTTTTTAAAATCAACGGTAAAACTTGTTTAAATTATTTAAATAGTAAAAGTCTTTATTTGCTTGCTATTAAAGTAATCCAAACCAGCACCGTAATATAATAATAATTAATGTGTATGCATATACCCATTATTCCTTATTCATAGCATATACTGCCAAGCAACACCAGTAAATGCAATCTCATCTACAGTAGATAAGAAAAACCACCTGTATACAGAAAATATAGTGATTTTGAATCTACTCTACTAGTCTAGTGATGTGTTTTTCAGGAGAATATTATGTATTGTCTAAAGGAAGGAAGAATGGTTGTTCAGTATGTGCGCAATGGTTGTTGTTAGGCAGTGTCTCTTGTTTACGTTTTAGATTTAGTGGTAATTCCTGGTTCCAATATCCTGTATTGTAATGGTTTCCATGGTTTCCTTGTGTAAACATTCCTATTACATCATTGGTATTTCCTTATATGGAGAGAGCATATTACATCATAGTAAATCCCAGTATACTACTGCATTACCTTGGAATGTTCCAGTGTTGTCATAGTGTATTCATTGTTCCTGTTTCTGTTGTGTAACTGTGATGTACCAATAAATGGATTTGTGTTATGTGTTCACTTCAAAGACAACTAATGTATTGAGGTTTGCTACAAGTATACTAGATTCAGCCTACTTAGAGAAGGTTTTATTCACCTTTTAAGTCACCACGTATCTATACATGTATAAAGGTAATGTCATTCATCAAGTAAATAATAGACTAAAAGCATTGTTGAGTTCATCATGTATTGATTGCCTTACCCCATTAGTTGCTTCTCTTTATTCCTCTCCAATTTTTTTTTTTCGTATAAACCACTTATAGTGTAGTCCAAGTTCATAATCATCGTGCTTTAAGATTCATTTTAATCAGTTTTTGTTGGGAAAGGAGATGGAAGATCTGGTGTGCTAGTTGGTGGTTAGTGTGATAATGATGTAGTATAGAAGAAGGTATAGCTCGGTGTTCAATGCATTGGTCCCCTTTGAGTATATTGCTATGGAGTATTTCACCTCTTTGAATGGAGTTCTCAGATTATTTCATTTCTTAAACCTCAAGGATAGAATATAGTTTTCTACTTTAGCATCCTTACATCATTATAAGGTAGAGTTGTAAGAAATTTCATGCCACATTTTTTTTACACTAATATTACAATTCCTGTTTCATAGAAAGTTTATGTTAATTATTTCCCCTCGCACTCCCTTTCCTTCATCATTACATGAGTTGGTTGCCTGTGGTTTTGTTTTGGGGTTCCTTCAGTCACAAGTTGCATTCCTTAAGTGCCTACTACGTCATTCATTTATTCATCTTGGTTACTGCGGTTTAGCAAAGTGTTCATCTTGGTTATAGTAAGATGTCATTTCGTCAGGTCAACAGAGGACTTTATTTATATAATGCAGAAAGACTGGTAAAAAAATAGAAACTAAATAATTAGTACGTGTAGAATGGAACGTTTTTAAAATGTATTATCTACAGTGTTTTGCAAGTAGCAATTTTTTTTCAAATTTTTGGGGTTTTTTTTAACCTGATTTAAAGAAATTTCAACCCTATTTAGTAAAAGTTCAAGCAGCATGGAAAGGAATTCATTGTTTGCAAGCTCCATGGGATTTTTTGCGTATATCAAGTGTTATTTAGATGGAATAAGTAACCATGTTACAAAAAAAAATCAACATTCACAAAGAACTTAAAGATAAGCTACCAGTGGTAAATACAGTGTGTGCCCAGTATCTATACCAGTGAGTTCAATACAATAGCTGTACCAGTATCAGAAATTAGTTGATAGCTTGTTTTCCTGTATTTGTACCAGTGATGTCCATGATGTAGTAGTCTACTTGTGTACCAGTAAATGACGCAGTGATGTTGCAATATAGTTTAGTACATAGCCATGTGTATTGTCCAGTATCTGTACCAGCAAGTTAGTGGTAAATAATACCTGTACCAGGGACGTAGTGTGTGTGTACTGTGCTTAGTGAGGCAGACCGTAACCACTATTTGTACCAGTTTATTATCTGCTGTAGTGATGCCATATGGATTTTTTCTTCAATAATTTCCATCGTGTGTCAGTTATATTGAGTTGGTTCATTATCGTTTCATTGGTTTTGTTGGCTCATTGCTCATAACTTTACACTATTCGGTGCTTGCAAACTTGCTGTATTCGTTGTTTTTTGTTGCTTATAGTTTGTTTCTCGTAACGTTACAAATATCCGTTTCTTAAAGTTTAATCTACTACATGTAGTCGAGATCCATTTTGTCTAGTTTTGTTATTTCACCACAAGTCACCTTGTACATCTATCTGCCCGTATAAATCCAATCTAGTCAATTTTTGTTTAATAATGTACATTGTACTTGCATACACCAGAGTGATTTTTTTTTGTTCCTTCTGATTTTTTGTCACAATGACCAGCTGCCACATTTTCCACTCGTGTTTCAGTTGTTTTCCCTTATCGTTTCTCGTTCCCAAATTTGTTTTCACATTAGATGATCGATCCTTTTTACACGTATGGTCTGTACCTTTTTTTTTTCTTTCTCACTGCTACAGTAAATATCATTCGTCTGATTTTTTTATCATCACATTTTGGACATTGTTTTAACCACTCTACCATTGTACATGTATCTCGTGCATTGTCATCAGGGTCAAATTCATATTTTGGATGTTCGTGGGTTTTATCATGCACTCGCCATCGTTTTTTTCATTGGTTATGCCATTTGGTTTTGTCTCCTTGCTTTCTTCCTTGTATACATGGTACTGAAAGTCACTTTCATCAAATTTTTTTTTTTATTTAAGCTATTCAGAAAAATAGAGGTGTAGGAGTGTTTCAGTTTATTTTTTATTCGTTACTTCACATATACTGTACAGTACAACAAACTTGTAGTTTTGGATTATCGTACAATTCCATAGCCTTAGTTGGTTTTTAGGATTTCTCAGAAAGGGTTTTTCGGTTGGTTCCTGAACTTGTATCCCCACCTAAACTTCTTGGATCATTTGGTGTTAATATTTTAAGTTTTAAAAGTGTAAATACCCTTAAAAGTGTAAATATCCTTGGCAGTGATGTTAGTTGTGATTTTTATCTTGTCTAATCCACATAATCTTATCCTTTTCACAAGAAGCCAATAATTAAGCAAAAAAAAATAAGGATTGAAGATAGGAAATATAATTTGTTATTGAAAACGATCCTGTATCATCATAAATAAAATTGTCATTGAAAGATTTAAATTCCAACAACAGTCTTTACATGTGTAAGTATGTTATAGTATGTAATCCACATGCTTCTCCTCTTCATCAAGAAAAAAAAAAAGATACAAATTAAAGTAATGGTCAAAGTGAAAATAAGTGTGTTAACTTTGTGAAGAAAAGAAGTCGTAATGGTAATAATAATAATAACATTCAAAGTGATTGTAAATTTCTTAACTACTATAGTAAGTAGCGTGTGTGTATATTGTCTCCCCCTCCTTCCTCTCCTATTAATGCTAGTGTAATGGATATATCCCTTTGGATACCTCAGTTAGGATCAGCATCTACGGATTCTACACATACTGTACATGTTTAATTATGCGATTTATGGATAACACACATGGTGTAAGTACATGTAAGATGTGTAAGATGTCTCTTGCGCATTTCTTATCTTAAGAGAGCAGAAGATTTTAAACTATTCAGTTCCATAGTACACATGTATTTGTATGTCGTATTTACTAATATTTATGCACATGCTCTTCTTCCTTTGACTTATCAGTATACCTACTGTCAGTATTGAAATAGAAAGAGAACATTTTAGGGATATTTCGGTAGATTTAAAGTGATAGAATTAGCAGTCATATATTTCGATAAAGCGTATACTAATTCCTGACATGTTTCCTGAATATGATATACCCGATCGTTACATATACAACAGGTTATTCAATTTTTAGAGTAAATAGCAACCATTTTATACCCTTCGTCAATGTTGTTCAAAGTAAATTCACAACTGTCAAATATCTCCAGTACAATAAAGCTACAAATCTTGATACTGTACATGTACTTTACTTAATCCACATGTTCTGCTCTTCCCTTAATATCAAGTTATTAACTTGCCACCAAGATTGATTTTTTTTTCAATGCTATTTTTAAATGGAAAATGACAAAAAAAGAATGAGTGATTAATGTTTGGTAAATTAACGTCAGATTGAAAATCTTGTTTTTCCCTATTCAGTTAAACTATTAAATGTAATCCAACGAAGATTGTTACTACGTGTACAGTGTTTCACTTCATCTGCTATAAGGCCAGTCATTTATGGTTTATGTTTGCTGTAATCAACTTCTATAGCTCAATGGTTCAAGCCATATATACTGTAATTCAGAAACACAAGTTCAAAGTCCCTAAACATGTTTGTGTATCTACATGTATTTGTACACGTATATACTGTACAGTACCTAAAAATCTAATACTTTGCACTTAAACCACATATTCCCCCTTGTCCTGATACATCCGTAGCCAGTTAATGCGTTATACAGTGTTACCAATACTTCAAGACAGTCATTTTAAATACAGTATAATAGTTCAAGCAAATCACATATAAGGAGAAATATTTTGGATAATGGAAGATGGTACCGGTGAAATTTGTGTGATAAGTTGGCAAGTGTTCCTTGGGAAGGTATTTCAAGATGGCAATGATAGTTGTACATGTGTAGTTGGCAAGAACTGTATATATACGATGTATAGTGGGACTTTGTATACATGTAATGTCTAATCCACATCCTCTGGTTTTTCTTTTCGCAAAAGTTGAGTCTGCATTCGTGAGCAAATAATATTGTACATGTAGACGTGTAATATGGAAGTATAGACAGAAGAAATGCCATTCAAGCTACTGTACATACATACCTACAGCTGTAAATTTATATATTTAAATTGCATATTCCTCCCTTGTCCTCCTGATTAATCCTAGCAGCAACAGTCTTGTTATACTAATACCATTACCTAAATGTCATAATGTACAAGCAAACCAAAACAGGATTCATTCTGGATCAATTGCAAAGAGATAGTTGGTAAAACATTTTTTTTTTAATATTGGCAAGTTTTATTTGAATAGGACAGCAAATAAATACATGCATTTCAAGAGTGAGAATATGGCAGCAACATTAGCCGGAGTAATCGGCTGGTTTCATATTTGTGGTAGGATTTGACGTTAAACTGTAGCTTTACAATGCAATACTACGTTACTTTCAGTATAATGTAAATCTTAATTGTCTAATCCACATGTCTTGGATTTTATTTTGGATCAGTGTTTAGTTTGGCAATGAAAATGGGCAATTGGCATTTTTAGTAGCAAATTTAAGATAGCAGTGTATGAAGTAGTCAATACTTTCTTATCCACACATGTCCTCTCTTCCCCCCCTTTTTTTGGACACCATTTTTTTCCAAGTATACCCATACTGGATTTCATTGGTTTCTTTTAATTGTGTATTTGGGCTACCCTGTTGTTGGCGAGGTGCTACAAAGTTAGGAAGGTAAATTTTAATTGTGGACTTGATTTATTGGATTCCAAGGCAAGCCTGTTTGATGCACATTACCAATTTCGAGCCTTCATTCCATCAACCATCTTATTATAAAAACACTATTATTGTTAAGTACGTGTAGCACTGTGTGTTTGTCTAACCCATGTATGCTATACATTCTCTTTCTCGTGTTAAAAGAAAATCAAGATCTCCTATGCAAATGTTGATAGATAATTTCGTAATACAGTAGATCGAAAATATAGCAGTATTGACTGTGAGCGAATGCATAATATTAATTTTAGTGTACTAAACAGTACATGTACATGGTATTGGCCATTCTCTTTCTATTCTTTCTCCTTAATTCCATCATATTCTACACATCCTTTACCCTCCATAATATTCTGAACCCCCTATGAGCTCTTCGTGCAAGTGCTGTGAGTTAAGTGACTTCACTAGATCTGTTCCTTTTGTTAGAGTTGTTTCTGTTTCATTTTTCCCCTCCAAAACACTGCAATAGTTAGTGAAGCAAATACATATAGTTATTACTAACTAGTCGTGTACACGTACATGTACATACGTGTACACATGTCTAACCCTTGCATGCTGTACATTCCCTTTCATACAAAACTATGACAGCCTTTACTAAGGAATCGACTCTATTTCAGATTACTGGCAGCAGGATTAGTGAATAACGGCTTGGTTACATATTTTGACAGGGTTTGAAATTATATAGCTTTACATGCAATACACGACTGTATAATGTAGTCTTGTCTAATCCACATGTCTTGGATTTTTTTTTTGGATCAATATTTAGTTTGGCAACAGGAACATGCAATAAGCATTTAGTAGCAAATTTAAGATGCAATGTATTAAGTAGTCAATACTTTCTTATCTACATGTTCTCTCTTCCCTTTTTTGGACTTCATTAATAGAACATTTTATAAGATTTTTTTTTGTTCTTCCAAGTATACATGTATGGCCTATACTGGAATCCCACTCTTTCTCCTCTCACTTCTACACACCCACGTCCTCCATAATATTCTCCTATACCCTCTCTATATTGTTTGTGCAAGTGTTGTGAGTTGATGTAACTCTACGCTAGATCTATTCAATTTTTATGAAGTTGTGATTCCATTTTTTCCTCCTCCAAAGCTCTGCAATAGTTTGTTAGTAAAATAGTATTTGTTACTACTGTACATGTACGTAACTAAAGTCTGTTCACGTTAACTATGACCTTAGTCACCTTACGAAAACGAGGGTAACTTTACAACAGACTGTACTACAGCTTTTATTGTAGAATAAAAATGTTCGTCTTGTCCTTGGCGTTCTTCACATGTAAGGAATGTATGGATATCAAGTGTTTTTTAAAAGTTATCAGTGGTAGAAAAATCTTCCTGAGGTCATAGTTAACGTGAACAGACTTTAGTATGTACTGTATATGTCTAACCCTTGTATGCTGTACGTTCTGTTTCTCGCAACTCTTCAACAGCCTTCACTAAGGAATATCAACACTCCCTACACTATCACAGTACTACAGTACTTTAACTCCAGTCAAAAAAAAAAAATTAAAAATAAATAAAAGAATCAGTCACATTTGTAAAGTTAGTTGCGATTGGTTAATTGTTTATGCATGTTTTTTTACACAGCTTATGCAATACTACTGCAATGCTACCTGTATTCTCGTTTGTCTTGTTCTTTTCTCTTCTATTCTCTGCACACTGATTTTTTTCATATTCTCATGTACAATGTACCTGTATATACATTGAGCAATTAATCCCGCCCCACCCTCTTCCTTCCAAGTCTTGTGAGTTGGATTTTCTTAATTAAGTTTGTTTCATTTTTTTAAAGAGGATGAAATTGAGAATATTGAGCCCTGGTGTGGTCTTCTTGTATTGAAGTTGAAAGTACCAACAAAACTACAAAATTTAACATACATGTACTATAATACACTTTTTCAAAATTGTACATGTAATTCTTCACTTAATCCACATATTCCCCTCTTGTCCTGATACATCCCAGCAATGTTTCCAATCACCTTTGCTCAAAAATGATCAAAACCCAATTGCAACATTTGTAAGATTAAGTAACAGACAAGCCCAAGAAGTATTTTTTTGGTCAACAAAGAAGAGATAGTGGATAAATTTGTGTAATAAAAGGAAATGCGAGTAAGGATGGGTGAGCAATTCAGTACCGAAAGATTGATAGGGTTTTATGGTATTATAGTAGAATTTAGTCTAATTCGTGTGTCTTCCATGGTTTTCTTTTATGGATCTGGTAATAGAAATGCATCAATTTTCAGTAGCAAATTAGCATTCATGCCTTGATTAATTGTTCTTATCCACATGTTCTGTCTTCCCTTTCTGGACTAAAGGATATTTCAACTCGTTTTGCTTTTCAGAATACTTGACCACAGCCATTTTACCATTATTTTTTTTCTTGTGTTTTATGGTCAACATGTAAGGTAAACTATTGTAGCACTCAATTTTAACGAATTCCAAGGCAAGCCTGTTCACACTGAGGGACCTTTGACAATAGTTTGGACTTTTTTTTTTAAAATTTCTTTCCGACTGCTTACTGGTTTTGCTGATATACAATGTATAGGTAATCGATCAGAAAGGACAGCATCAATGTGAACAGGCTTAGCTCTTCATACAGATACACGAGTATATCCAATGCCTATTTTACCCCATTCACTTCAACCTTTTTCATTCTTGGTTACCTTAGCAAATACAAGTACAAATATAACCTTAGCAAATACAAGTAGTCGGGTTACGTATTGTTGCAGTATCCTCTTATAAGCTCAGTTTTTTTTTGTTTGCTTACTAACATATTACTACTGCTTTTTATATAATACACTTTAAGTAGTTGTTGGCTTATAGTACGTGTTTAACCCATGTATGCTGTACTTTCTCTTCCACAAACGCTAGATATCGACTCCTTCATAGTTCACTTCTAAATTCCAGTAAAAAATTGTAAAAAAAAAAAAAAAAAATTATTTATGTTTTGGACACTAACACAGCTACTACATGTACTGGTACTGATGTCTTCTATCTCTTTTCTATCCTTTGCCCCTCCCTCCTTTTCTTGTTAATTTCGTCAAGTAAAGTTTTAATAGTCGACCACTCCCTCCCCCTTCCAAGTATTGTACTTTAATGTAAGCCTTATTCAATTGTACGTACCTGAGCAAGTCTAGTTGCCTATATTACGTTCTTAACCCAAGTTGTATGTGTACATTCTCTTTTTCACACATTTTCGAGATTTAATAGATAATTTTTTAATCCAAAAAGGAAGGAGCACAGATTTGGTTTTGTTTGTAAAGTTGGCAAGCTAATTATAGATTTACACAATTCGTACAAGCTACACCTACTATACATGTACATATACATGTACATGTACTTGTTTGTCTTCCTTTTCCTATTCTCCCTTCCCGTCTTCTCTGCATCGATTTCGTCACATTTTAATCATTTCCCTTGTCAAGTCGGTTACATTTAATTGTTCCCTCTCCCAAGTATCGTGAGTTAGTCAGTTTAAGTTGAAAGTCGTTCCATTTTTTTTAGAAATTTTTAAATGTAAATCCTAAAGCTGTGTGTCTATTCTTTTTTGCCATATCTACTTGTTCCAATCTTTTGTAATAGGATTTTAACAATGATACAATACATTATTGAATACATGATCAGGTATCCTGTGCGAGTTATATACTGATGATTTCGTGGTATGATTCAACTGTTTAGATTCTTGCGATTGCTTTTTTTTACCCCAAAATTTTTGTATTATAATCCACCAAATTGTCTGCTTTGTCCCAACAAACTATTCAAGGCACCATCCAATGTTTAGATACACCAACAAATAACACCATACATCAATCAATATACAGATAATATAAAACGATTACTTCACATGATTTGTCTTTATTGGAACGATACAAAGTAAACTATCTACCCCCCCTTATTTTGGAATTATTATTTCTGATGTATACCAATTGATTTCCTGTAATATTTCTTTTGCAGTACAAAAAAAAATAATGGGCAAGTTTGTTATTTTTTGGACTTTTTGTTATTTTCTATGTCTGCAAAACATTTTGTCTTCAATCTCTTCCATTGTACATACGTACATGCACACATGTATAAGCAGCCAGTTCTATCTCCACAGGCTAGCCACGCCCACTTATCCACCCTAGTAAAGTCAAAGATCTTTGAGAAAGAAATCGAACGGTTTTGTTTATATTAATTAAACTAATCCGCCATTTTTTTTCTCTAACTCCCCTGTTTCTCTCTAGTTACGTGTACATGTTACAGTAATATATACATGTATGCATGCATTGTATGTACATGTACATGTATAGTGTAGTAATAGAATATTTGATGTATAGTTGTAATCGTGGCTGCATGTTTGCCTCTCTGGCTGACTTGTTGAATCTAACGATTCAACAAGTCATCCCCTCCCTCTTTATTTTACCCACAGAGTCACCAAAGAGCCGCCTTCTTCCAGCCCATGACCAGCTTCCGCCCATGGCAGGGACCTCAGATGCGACCATCATATGGATTCAGCAGTGTGCCCCAGCAGCGTAACCGACCCTCAGTTCCAAGGTCTGGAATCACATCAAATCAACAGAGGATGGGTGGCGGTAACAGGATGGGAGGAATGCAGAACAGGACTGGAGTTAACCAAGGATCCCAGCAACAGATGTCACGCAACCAGCCCCAATACAAGATCACATCCACTGCAAGGAATCAACCAGGGTCCCAAGCACCTCAGGATATGTTGTCCAGCGGACCACAACCACTTACCATTACGGAGCTGGCTAAAGCTGATCCTCAACAGCAGAAGCAGATCATAGGGGAGCATCTATACCGGGCCATTGAGCCATTGAACCCAAGCAAAGCAGGGAAGATCACAGGTACAGTACAAACACATGTATATTCAGTATTTGAATATAAGGTTTAGGCTGTATGGAAAGGTTAAAATCTAATGTTGTCAGAAGTACACGTACATGTACAAGACCTTCATTCGCTGTAATATTGTATACATGTCCATACAAGCCTGAAGTTTAGCAGTTGCTGTATGGGTTGAATATGCTTTTCAATGTGTTTTTTTTTTTCCCTTCCCCTAATAAGGTATGCTGTTGGAAATGGATAACTCTGAACTTCTCCACATGTTGGAATCACAAGAATCCTTGAGGAGTAAAGTTGACGAGGCACTTGCTGTTCTTCAAGAGCATCAGCGTCAGGAAGAGTCTTCAGGCCAGATTGGAAGTATGTGTTAAAATAAATATTTTTCAGTTTGTCATTTAACCATTTTAATTTTTTTTTTCCCCACAAGGTCTTGCTAATCCTACACAGCCTAGCGGACTTCCAATGGCTGCTGAAACAGCTTGAATTCATTCCCTTTAGAAGAAAAAAAACCAGTTTGAAACACTTTTTTTTTCTCCTTAAAAGACATTATTATTATTATTATTATTATTATTATTATTATTATTATTATTATTATTATTATTATTATTATTGTTTATTAGGTGTTTATCATTATTATTTACAAGAGAGTAGGCTTGTGATTAAGTTGTATTCTCTTTCAAATGAAGATCAATCTCTTTATTTCCAAAATATAAAAATTGTAAAACTTTTAAAATTAATCAAGTCAATTAATGGGAGTTACAGTAGTTGGGCTACATATGGGTGGGGCAACTATAACAGTTGGTCAGTCCTCCTTAGTCTTGCTGCCTTGTCCACCAATCACCTTTGCTCTTTGTTTAATCATATGCCCATACAACTGAGGAAAGGCTGTAATAATGACAAGATTATAGATCGATCCATTATTATTTATCTACAAAACCATAGTATAATTCACACATGATCAAACGGTTATAATTATACAAAAATACTGCATGGTGGCTTATACCATGCGATGGTACATTTAGTATAATAATAATATAATTATATAGACTGTTTGCACGGCCAGTTGCGGTATAACTTCAAATTTTAATTAATACCAGTCGTATATTTCCGTACATTTTTGAAAATTCCGCCATGTTGGTCCTCCAGTTCATATATAGGAGCTTCTATTGCAATTTCAGAAAGTTAATTGTTTGAATAATTATTTTACTATATGCAATGCAGAATAACATAAGATGAATTAATGGTGTAAGTATTTAGCCAAATTGCTTTTGTTTCAATTGGTATAAACGTATAAAACTATTCTTCTAACTCGTATAATATAAAGTGGGGCACCCACCAACATGGCCGCCGAGTTATCAAAAATGGATGTTAAAATTAGAGTGCAAACGGTTTATAGTGAACACGTACAATCAAGCACGTAAGGTTGCATATAAATCAATATGTACCAGTATTATATACCTGGTATATACATCAGTATAGTGAACACTATAAAGTACTGGTAGGAGAAACTAAAGTTCAGCCGATTTGGCAGAGACAAGGAGAACTGGTTAGTGGCACTCACAACAGGGAGAGCAGTGAAGGCCAACATCAGCTCACCCTAGGATAAGGACAGAAAGAGAAACAATTATTATTATAACTTTTAATGCAAAGATTGAAGAATTTGATTCAGTGTGGCATATTTATACATGCAGTATTCCTTCTAAAAAACAGCACAGAATAATTGTTGAAGTTCATATGGACACTCACCAGTACACCAATTGGATACAAAATATAGAACAATGTATACCTGTAAAGGAAAGGGGTAAAGGGTATAATGATAATAGTAATAACTAATGTGTGTCCTGTCATACCTGAGCCATTTAACCATGTAAGGAACATCTCCAACTAAACCAAACCCGTAGAATGAGTAACGTATGACCTCGGTAACAGACCAAGCTAGGAGCACTAGCAACATACCAAACGAATCCTCAACCTATTTTAAGGATTACATGATAATTGTAAAAACACACACAAAAACAACCATCAAAACATTGTACATGTATTAATACTGACTTTATTAACTGCATATACAATACCCCACAGTATAAATAAACGTGAGTAGACTTGCATCACGTTAGTCATTACGTTGGATCGTACGAGCCCCATTATGGAATGTACCACCTATACCAACAGAGAGATGATATATTTACCAATTCTAAATCACATACAAAAACCCACGCCCACCTCCAATACAGCAAGTGTCTGAAATATCAATAAATCTCTCTGAATTACAGCATAGAGTCCTTTAACCCCTTTAGAGAGGCCAATATTATCATACTCGTCACCAATATACTGCAGTGTATTGATCAGCACCAGAAACCACCTACATTATTAATACAGAGGACTTAATACTACTACTATATTACCAATACTATACAGCACTATTATATACTGTACTGTACTATATAATACTAGCTATCCAATAATACAATACTATACCCTAAACTATACTACTTATACTGTACTATAATATGTTCTACTTACTACTGATTCCGGTTTGAATTTAAAGGGAAAGTATATAAACTGCATGACAGTACAATTAAGGCTGATTATGGTAGCAGTACTACAATAGGTAGATATTAAAACAAATTATATACGTAAGGTATCCCTTAGTATACACTATACACTCAATTCAAGCCCTGATAGTACAAGTACAGGATGTATAACATCATATGGGTGCTGTTATGGATAGGGTAATGAAGTATCCATGAATACACAGAGTAAACATACTCATATAATAATACCATAATCACATTATGGTGATTTACATAATGCACAAACATTACTCTGCAAAACTGGCTGGATAAATAAGGCAAAAAAAAAGTCAAACAAAATTCGTAAAAGCAATACTGTAGGCAGAGGGTGGGTGTGGCTTCATGAGCCTATTCTCAGCCATAGTTGTAATAGAGTATGCTTATATTGATAGTTCAATGATACTGGAAGTACCTATTACTTGATACTCAAGTGATCCCTTGTATGTGTACCACAATATTGTAACTTATAATATACATATTCACGGTTATTGCTCACCCGCTAGCTTGAACAACGTTATAAGAGACCAGATAGCCTTTCAGGAACGAACTCATTCTCATAGGATTGCCGGACTCGCTTGGGGGTGCTTGAGTTGACCTTTGTGTAGAAGCAGCCATTTTTTTTTTTTTTTTTTTAATTAACCTCACAAATGAGCCACGCCCACTTATGACCTCGAGCTTGTTTGTTGCAACTTGCTTTACACTGTTTATCATGTCAAATTTTTTTAGTGACATTTCTGTGTACATGAATTGCTGTGGCTGAGCAAGCAACCATGGAGGAAACAACAGCACTACGATAATCAACTAGTTATAGAGTCTATAGTACAACATTAGTCTATCTGTCTACATATTAGTGTCAACTGCTTGAACTAACTTGATACCAACTATTGGATATTCAGGATTGGATTACACTATCTCCTATGCATGCATTCTTCATCCATGCATATATAGTACAGATAGGGTTTATAAAACGCATGCTTTGACTACTTTGCATTGTTGTACACTGCTGTACTGGAGTATGGAATGTTACTCCCATGATAATACTATGATTAGGATCTATATCTATGGTTATACACAGTGACTGCAGCTAGGGAATCTATATTGCTGTTGTATATAATTACTGCTGTATTAAAAAGTTTGTTACTGAAACTAAAAATCGATAAGGAGTTTTCTTTTGATAATTAGAACGGTTGACAGTAAACACCTCGCTATGTATACAGCGGCCGTAATACAAGGAACTATAATGATGCCCTATACAGTGCAGTAACTGGCTGAGTATTATATACGTGTACTGTGGTGTGTAAGTGTTACAGCATATCTATATACATAAGTGCAGTATAACACTATGATATATGGGATCAACTGAAGTCGTATCATGCACTATACATGTATAAACTGCTATACACATATATACTATATGTACTCTCTATAGCTAGTCTCATGCATTGTGCACTGAGCTGTATAAATATGCTGTATATAGTACCTATACACTATATACATGGGATCGAGGATCTGGATTCAACGTATAGCTATACTATACTGTATAATGTGTAGCATAATACATTGGGAGATTTGTACAAACTATGCTGTATATAACAATACCTATATAGTAGTACACACTGAAACTGGATCCTATATTAGTGTACAGTATGTTAGTTATTGTTTGCTGGCGATGAGTCAACTGTTAGTTTAATAAAATGTAAAAGAGAAACATAACGAAGAAGCTTAAAGAATTAATCACACATATATGATCTAGTTATTTACATTATATATAATAATAGAGAAGAAAATTGTGTTGTTTTAGTGCGATGTGTTTGCCCTGGAGGTTGGTTAATATATTCAGGTGAAAATGACTTGTTGATGAGTTTGAAATGATATGATATATAAAAATAATAAAAAAAGCTATTTAAACTGATAAAGCAGTATAAAATATGGTCAAGATAGCAGCTGAACAAACTCTATATCAATGGAAGAAAAAAAGAAAACACAGATAAGCACATTATAAGGTTAGCCAAACCATAGTGTGACAACTAAAAATAAAAATTCCAAATGCATTTCATCAATAAGACGTCAACATGCCTTCACTATTGAATTACTACCACCCATGCATGAATTTAACTGCTACCACAATCCATGCTTGACTACTGATATCACTGCATGAACATAATGATGTAGTTTTCAGTTAACTTAGGCTCCATACCTCTGACTATAGGCTCAACATAAACTATAATTATTATACTCTATAGTATATACCCACCCTTTTACACATATACACAGCCAGTCTATATGCCCCTTTGAAACTGCATTCTCTATTCTCTTATAATTACATGTACCTCGGCAGCCCTTCAGTACCCAACTCCCAAGCTGTTCCGGCAGATTTTGACAAACTGTACCCCACTAACGCTGAACAGTACACTGACTCTCAGTAGAGGAGTTATTGCATGCATGTGGACGAATGGCAGCTGTGCATGTACATGTAGACTACCATTATTATGCAGCTGTGGATCTTGTCATCGATCAGCACTGACCTGAGTAATTCACTCTCCCATCTCCGTCCATATCTGCTTTCTCTATCATAGCCCTGATGTTTGCATCAGAGACTTTATCTGCACCGAACTTCTTTTCCATTACTTGTTTGAGCTCTGAGAAAGTGATAAAGCCGTCGCCATTGATATCAAACACCTGAAAAGAGGCCACGAGTTCTTTGTTGAGAGCGAACATCTCCATGGCTTTGATAAAGTCGGGGAACGTCACAGCTGCCGTCTTACCATCGCTGCTTATCTCAGCCAGCATTGAACGAACCTCGTCCTCAGCATGCTCAGTTCCCAGTGACTCCAGGATCTCGGAGAATTCCGCGACGGTTATCTTTCCATCGTTATCTTTGTCGAAACTCGAGAACGCTTCCTTGTACGCCAACAATTGTTCCGAACTGACTTTCTTATGCTTCTCAGTCTAAAATAATATGAAAAATGGCGTAGATCATATCATCTTTATAACACTCACCATAGTTTATATGCTGCAGCAACGAGCCAATCATTGATCACACAAATTAGCCAATTCGTATTTACAACAGCTATAGTGCCACTGTCGGTACACCACCAGGCTTCAATCTCTCTGCTTTATTCAAAATCTTATTTTATATGAAACACACTACAGAGAGATCTGATCTAGTGTTTATGCTACAGCAACCTATTACGTAATGAAGCTGTAATTGAATTGATTATTATCAATAAAAATTAATTCAAAGAAAAATTAATTAGTATGATAATTAATGCTAGATCTATTCGTGCCGGACCCCGCCCCGGGGGGGTGGGGAGAGCTGAGAGGTGGTTGGTTCATGGGTAGTTCTGGCACATGATCTGATGCAGTTCTGCTTTTGTAAGCCGGCAGCTATTTGGACAGGCGCGGCGATTGTGAAGTCAAGTGGTCTAGATTCGCCGCTATCATACTTGCGTCTTCAAACATCCTTTCGTATTCTACATAGCAAAACACGGATAAAAAAAAATAACAATAAAGAGAAATTGGGAATTTTCACAATGGCACAATTTTGTATCACTGCATGGGTGTGGCTGTTTGCATTAAAACATGCGCTTTCACAGTAGCTTGCCATAGTGAAAACTGACTTGTGTGACTTGAAATTTTCATATATAGTATCACAATTTATAAACTTCCAATGCACTGAGTAAGGGCTGAGGACTCTTGAATTTGCCGATTATACTATGTATTACTATACCAGTTTCATTATTCTATGCCTGATCTGTTATCGGCTCCTGCATGCATGTCATTAATTCTCATAATATAAAGCCGTATAGTGAAAGTACTGACACGTATCGATTATTGCTGGAGTTATGCTTAATTCCTTTGCAATCCTGTTGTTCTTATCATGTTACACTGCCAGGTGGTGGTATAAATCTCCTCTGGCGTGGGCATTAAAAATGTGAATCACACACATTAAAATTATTATGTATATTGCAGTACATGTAGTTTAATGAGGACCCTGTGAGAACACTATTAACACATAGGTCTTGTATAATTATAATGCACTACATGTAAGTAGTTTCACAGGGTATGCTGCTATGAGAACATTTATTAACACATAGGTCTTTAAGTGGTATTTTTCCCATGCTTTCTATGACGTCTACATTTCAACACTTTAGTCACGGTTCACTTGATTGCCTAGAATGCATGAAATTATAATTATCATAAACTTTTACCATGTATAGTGTATGTATATAATACGCATGTACCTGTTATTATTATGTATGTATATGTGTGTGTATACTGATCATGCATGGATATAATTATACTATCTTATAAGCATCTTTGTACTTTAATGTTTCTCCAGCTAAGCTATACAGAACTTGCATTTAGTGTAAACTATGCATATATGCAATGATTAGTTAGAATATGGTGTTATAGTAATTTATATAATTTAATGCTTGTTTGCTGACTGGACCTTCTCACCTTCATAGTTGATACGACCATTGCCGGCGGTGTCAGCCATTTTGATCATGGCATGGATGTCATCATCAGTTACATCCTTGTTCTCGAACTTGTTCACCATTACTTCCTTCAGCTCATCAAATGTAACATACCCGTCACCGTCTACATCGAATATCTTGAATGACAGGACCAGTTCACGGTGGAAGATTGCAGTGGCTCTCTCGAATGCTTTCACGAATTCCCTGAGGGTTACAGTACCGAGGTCTCCACACGCTGCATTCAGAATGGACCACATGTCGACCTCGTCTAGCGCATAGTCCAGCGAGAAAAGGGCGTCTGAGAACTCGCTAACCGTCAACCGACCATCTTTATCCTTGTCGTAATAGGAGAAAATTCGCCTGCATTTCGCCTCATTGACAGGTGGAATATCGTCCTGTTGGCAAACATAAAAAATAATGATAATCATTACTCCTGGTTCACACTACCAAACCATACCATTGAAAATGAGTTGTGTAGTAGAGTGATGGATGTATGGCTAGCTAGCTTTATTCATATGGACCAGCTTGTGTCAAAAACGCCTCTAGCACTTGGAGTAGTTTGTTGCTTGGAACCGGCCGGGGCTTGGGATAGTCACACAGCACAGATTATAAAAAGAAGTTAATTAGCTTTAGCTTCCGGGTTCGAGCGAATACATTGCAGGGCACCGAATCATCATGCAGCAGCAACCATAGAACTTTTACAGTGTAAAGGCGCCTAGGTAACATAATGTTATTACTGGCAAAGCATTTATAGTCTATGATGAACCACAAGACACTTTGAACAATAATAGTTATAATTATCATTAATTATAGTAGCCATAAAAAATGCAAAATTTTTTCAATCTTTTATAATACTGTATAATTATAAATGAATCCCAATACAAGAAAGAGTCAATCAAAGTGAGTATATAGGCATGCGTATATCACTCAATCTTAATACCCCAGACCACCATATATTCCAGCCTCTTGTTATACACGTAACTGGACAGCAATACTGGACTAAACGAGTTATGGAAGTATGCTATATCCTGAGCCACCTTGCTGGCCCCAAGGCCCCATCTGAACCAGCTGTAAAAGGTTGCATCACGGTCTCTCTGTTCATAAATTACAGATAGCCTGGCCTCTGTCTCATCCTTAGTGTAATAGGCACTAACATAACGAGGGTAATAATCCTGTATTCCCAATGCAAGGGTAATGGACGTAAACTGGAAGAAGTCGAAACCAAAATAAACCCGCGTCTTTGGTATTGCCTCTATTCCTGTAGTTATTCCGTATTTCCTTCTCTTGTCACGATGAAACACAGCAGTGACCTTTACCCTGTCGTCATACAGGAAATGTTGGCAAACCATCGTCCACCCTGCCTCCCTCAGTCTGGCTCTAGTCAGTACTGATTGATATAGGCTAATACTGGTTATGGTATGACTCTCTAATAGATGCGATCGCTTCTTGAACACAACACCGTACAAGTGATCTTTGCCCTTATTTGGTAACCGAGCCGTTACGATCTCTGCTATCAATCCCTTTTGCTCCTCCATCTTGGTAACCTCCTTCAACTCCGTGGAGTTTAATTCCACGTATCCGTTGGTTATCTCTATAGTGCTATTGTGAAACAGGAAGTTGTATAGCCATGCCCCCTCTTTATTGTCTCTGTGGATGTCCACCCACGACATTCTGTAGCCATGACTATTCCAATTCGAGACAACTTCTACAGCATCCAACGCTCTCACTCCGATGACACTCTGTATGTGGGCGGGCTTGTGGGTGTGGCTTATTTGAGTGGAGCCGGAGAGATATTTGCCACTGTCTTTTACTATGTATGGATAAAAAAATTTTAATCAAATTTTCACTTAATTGTAATTAAAATAGTTTTTTTTTTGCACGTAAACAATTAGTGAATTAATGATTGCAGTTATGTGTGCCAATTAACCATATAATCAACTAATTAACCATTAATGATTAATTAACCATGGATAATTAACTCACCAATTAGGGGCGTCCCCTTGTAATACTTGGCAAACGTTCCCAAGAAGCCACGCCCATCTCCGTTGGAGTCTGTGTGCAAGACAATTGCTAGATTATGCGAAGAGGAACGAATGGTTCTTTGCTCTGGAGAGCTTTGGTTGCCGGCCATCTTTCCTACAGAATTATTAAAATGTAAAATGCACCAAACATATATAATATTGTGGTAAGCAATAACCATATGCAGAGAGTATCGCTTGTTTATCAAGGCTATAGGCGGAGCTAGAGAGTAACCAATAACCCACAATTTAAAAACTGCCAAACTAAAAACTTGCCAAACGCTTTTTTTTTTTGCCACCAATTAATCCGGCAAATAATCCCTCCAATATTTCCTGCTATACATGTATACTATGGCAAACCATATATGCATCTAGTATTATTGCTTTGAACATAGGGTGCAGTGTTATTACAGTACCCTTTTCAACTTATAAGATAAAACAAAATGATAAACGCTGTATAACTGAGTTTACATTCTTTCCTGTGTATATTTATCTTGTATTTTTATTCAGTGGGCAAAGATAGCCATTCTGTTTAAAGCAAACAATGGGTTGCTGATATGGACACTAGCAGACAAAACATAGTGTAACTGAAATAATGATGATATTCAGGGTTGACAGGTAACCATGGGAACCATGCTTTTATCATGGTAACGGAATAGGGAAGGGCAAGCTTACAATTGAATTACATCCTATCGAAAGAAAAACCAAAATAAAATTAATCATAACAGTTATTACTGAACTTTGCAACTGGTCTATCAACATACTGTAGCTTTTGTAACACATGGTACCCGTAATTCAAAACAAATACAATTTTTTTTGTGTGTGAAGATTTTGCGAACTCAGTACAATATCAAATTTTAACAACTCTTACAGCTGTTAAATTACTTTCAACCACACCCCTTTATGTTTTATGCCCTCGCCATACATGTAACCTAAGTTTTAATGTTTTACATATTGGCAAATGTCTCTAACCACACCCCTTAACACGCTCCCCCCATTCTCCCATACCTGTAAATCTAGCTTTAATGTTATCGTATCTGCAAGTATCTCCATCACATATCAACAAGTAATCGTAGTCTGTCTCCAGGTCAAAGTCCAATAGGGTGAACTGTATTTCTTGCTCAGGTTCTCCTACTATCTTCCATTCACAAACCAGTGATGGAGGATATTCATTAGGGTAACCAGGAGAGGAGATATTGAGGTGCGACCTATAAGGGTACGTACCGCCACACCCACCTGAATGGGGAAATATGTATTCGATACTTTGGGATAAGGTGTATGTACATTATACTGACCTCTTGTTTGTAGTAGAATGTTAACAGTCGATTCCTTGGCTTCGTCCGAGAAGAATGAGAAGTTGATTTTGTCTTTAACTGAATCGTTTAGTAATTTATTCTTGACTTCATTCGGAGATAGGAGTGGCTGGTCGTGAAGGTACATGGCAGCCACGCCTGCTACAATGGGCGTGGCCATTGACGTCCCAGATAACAACATGGTACAATTGTTGCAGCTGAAATTGGCTCCAAGTATAGACTCACCAGGTGCAAATATATCAATGCAATTACCGTAATTAGAGCCAGGGCCTCGGGAATATAACCCATCAGTGGCGTTAGTACCGCCCACTGTAATAGCATGGTCTGAACTAGACGGCGATTGCCTGCATGAGTCTATGTTTCCATTTCCAGCTGCTACGACTACGACGGCTCCCAGGCTATGGAGAACACGAACTGCCTCATTTGCTGACGGCTGATAAGGCCCACCAAGGGACATCACCACTACCATTGGACGCTTCTTTTGTTTAATAATCTTGGCTAAGTAGTCCATGCCTTCCAGCACTACACTCCACGGTGCAAAGTTAGAGCAGTCCAGAACACGGATACTGTACAAGTTGACCTTGTTTGCAGAACCGAACGTCTTACTACCGACCAGACTGGCTACGTGGGTACCATGCCCTTGGCAGTCACGTCCCTTTCTCAGTGGGGTCTCATCATTATGATAGTAGTCATCAACGGGGTCGAACCCACCGTATCTGGCTCTATGTTCAAACTGTGCATGGTCATAGTTTATTCCTGTGTCTAATACGTAGACATCTACTCCCTCTCCGTTATTGTAGGGCCCATATTGCCAATCCCTGGACACATCTACTTGGTCTATCCTGTCTAAGTGCCAGGGGATGGTAGGATCCTGTGATCCAAACACCATTTGCTCTTCTTCTACATGTTTGACTAGAGGCCATTTCCGGATCTAATAATGAATGTACAGTGGTTTGCATACATGCAAAATTAACACACTGTTTGTCAGTACTGTGTAAGTTTCCATGCAAGTGCGACTCACCAGTTCCAACGATACTGCATTCAGTTCGAGTGTGAATGCCTTTTCCACTGTTTCTATTGGTCCGTAAGCTCGCTTGTCGTTGGACAATGAGACCGCCTGGCGCAATATGCGCTGAAACAGTTCATGATCGACGTCTTCCTTGAGTGTAACAATGTACCTGCCCGTCTTCTCCGCATCTCTTGCAGCTCTGAACAGAGGCCTTCGTACGGAAGATACTGCAACGGATAATAAGCAACAGAGGAACAACTTCAGCACCCAAATTGCCGTCATTCAAACAATCTAAAGAACTAGAAAAAGAAATGTATTAGCAATTATTACACGTGGGTTGACATTCTTTATTTGCCGGGCTTGTGACCGCGCCCAAAGACACGCCCATATTAAAGAAAGAATAAACATGGAGTTTATGGAAAGCATAAAGAAGCCTGTGGTAGAAGATGTACGGCTCATTCAAGCAGATGGTACTAAATCAGAGGGAATGCTATGTCTAACTGCCTTCTACTGTATATTTTCCACTCGGAAAACAGCCGCTAGTGAAATAACAGTAAGTGAAAGAAAGATACAGAAGTAATATAGTTTGATACTACCATTATCTTCCCATGCATACACACAGTTCTTGTATACTAATATATTAAGTCTCGAGAGAAAGCCTCCAACCCCTTCAGTTCAACTTGAAATCATTTTAAAAGATTTCAGACACTTTTCACTGGAGTTCAGGACTGCTGAGGATTGTGGAGGCGTGGCAGACTCCCTGGAGGCACTTTCCCGGCCAAGTTAGTGGGAAAAGAGTTCATTTACTTAATGCTAAAATGATCTTTCTTTCTCATTTCTTCAGATCGAATCATCAATTTATATCCATTCTTTTCTCCTGTTCGAGGCAAACCAGATGAGACCACGCCTCCTTTGGTTTTGAAAGGGTACTCAGGCATGATAGAAGATCTTAAAATTCCACCTGATAAATGGAGACTATCAACTGTGAATAAGGATTATGTTAGTTAAGTAATTCTAACCAAAAGTTATTGTTACAGAAGGGGTGTGGTTGGTATTCTTTAGATATGTCCTTCGTACCCTGAAGAGGTGATTGTACCGAATAGAATCTCCGATAAAGAACTGAAAGTGGTCGCAGGGTTTCGTCAATTCGGCCGATTCCCGATCTTAAGCTACTATGACCAAAAGACAAAGGTTAGTTACAGTATAACAGCTAAGGCATACTAAAAATATACGCTAATAGCAAATAAAGTGGTGTCTAGAATATCTTATTTTAAACAATAAGGCTGTATTGATGAAGTGTGGTCAGCCATTATGTGGCTCATCACAGAGAAGATGTAGAGAGGACATAGCCTTGTTGAATGCCTGTCTGCAGAGTATAGGTAAAGGACGGATTATTGACGTCAGAACACAGCACAAGGCACAGCATCAAATGAGCAAAGGTACATACACATGCACACTTAAACACATGATATGTTGTAAGTGTACTTAATGCTGGGTTGTTTGCTGTTGGGCATTAATTGGAATAGTAGCAGCATCAATACTTGAAATCAGGGTCCTATGCATTATGATTTACTTTTCTGATGTGTCGGGCATTAATTGGGATAATGGCAGTATCAATACCTTACAATATCAGTGGTCCTTATTATACATATGCAAGAATCACTGTTCCTGTGTGTGTGTGATTAGGTGGAGGTGTGGAGTTTCCTAGTAATTATTCCCAGTGGCGTGTAGAGTACGCAGACCTTGAACCGCTGTCAAACTTACAGACATCGTATAGTAAACTAATCGAAGGTAAATACAGTACACAATTGGAATAGAATAATGTATGAATGTTCGGCTATCATTGAATGAGCTCGTACAGTAATGCTTCATAACCCTGATTCTCAATATAATGCTAGTTAAAGGTTATTGTAAATGTGTGGGCAGTTTGACCTTTTGGTACGGTTTGACCTTTTGGCAAAATAGAAATACATGTAGTCTTAAATTCTATTTCAACATTAACATAGCGCCATATTTTGAAGCCAGCTTAAGACCAATCTCAATGTGTCTATTTATATTCATGTTTTGAGTTAATGTCACATGTCTTACCCTATCTAGTACTGTTATCTTTACTCTCTCCCCTGCTTAGCATGCTGTGATAGTAGTCTCCTGACCTCTTCGTCATGGTTTGGTAAGCTGGAGGCCAGTGGATGGTTAAGTCACGTTGAGCGGCTGATAAAGACAGCCAAGCACATTGTATTCACAATACACCAAGAAGGTAAGGGAAGGTAGTTACCTGACCATGCCTATAACCACACCCCTCTGTTCTAGCGAGCAGTGTAGTAGTGCACGGTACATCAGGTTGGGACGCTACATTACAAGTTGTAGCATTAGCTGTATTACTGATGAACCCAGAGAGTAGAACTATCAAAGGGTTGGTTAATTAATGGTATTAATTGCAGGGGTGTTAATGATATTCCCCCTTTTCCTATGTGCGATAGTTTTATTGACTTGATTCAGAGAGAGTGGCTTGATAGCGGACATCCGTTCAGTCTGAGACACGCCCACACAATTACCGTTCCTGAGAAGGAAAGAGGTCCAGTGTTCCTGTTATTCCTGGACGCCGTTTGGCAGGTTAGTTATTAAACCAGTTATTAAAACAGAGTTAATAGTTATTAAACTGGTTATTAATAAATTTGTTTAATTTAGGTGATGCAACAATACCCAATGTCTTTCGAATTCAATGAAGTTCTTTTGTACAACCTTTTCACACATTCATATTCTTCTAGTTACGGTAGGTCACATGACAGTCATATGATCACTGCATCCGCTTTACACGCCCCCTCCCCCCCTCTCCAGGTACATTTCTTTATGATAATCCCGTTGAGAGAAACAAAATGAAAGCCAGTGGAAAGACACAATCGCTGTGGTAGGTAATAAAAGTTAATTAAACAATAGTTATTAATTGCTTTTCTTAATGACAGGGACCATCTCCTTTCTCCAGCTGTTCTACCCACAATAACAAATCCTGTTTATGACAATAACAATGGAGTATTGGTCCTATCAACTCACCCTTGTAGTGTGGTAAGGAACTAAAGCATTGTATCTATTTTTAATGGACTCTCCAACCCTTTAAGAGCATTATTGAACAGCATCTGTTATATAGAGGTTGTCTTTTATGGGAGGTTGAATAATAAACTACATAGGGATCAGTAATGCATGTCCTTTATAAAGAGGTTGTCGGTTTACTATAGAGGTTTCTTAGTTGTAACAGGGATTTTACTGTATAAATTATAATAATAATAATTAAGAGTGTTTAAAAACATGCTCATTTTGTTTTAATAGAAATTTTGGAGACGGTTATATTTCCGTCAGGACATGAGTAACGCCGTTACAATCCCAGAAATGGAGGGATTGGTGCAGCTGAAGACAAGAAATAGTGAATTGAAGGTTGAACTAAGCCGTGTTAGAGGGTAAGGGATGCAATACTACTGGGGAAATCAATATTCAGTTCATGTTTACTTTACTTTCAGCGAGTTAGACCTGCTTCAAGCAGAAGGCAGACAGTATTCCTCAGCTTGGAAATAAAACTATAACACACCATCGAATCTTTTTTTTTTAATGTGCTTCAGTGTATATTAGCATCTAGTGTATATTATTATACACATCGTATCTTAATATGTATGCAGTTTTTATTTGTAAACACTTCTTACTGGATCATTTTACATATAATACATAATTATATACACATATGATTTTTATTTATAAACTTGGTATTTAAAATTTCATTTATTTCACCTCAACTATTATTAATATAGGGCTAAAACACTAGGCAAGTACAGTTAACAAAAGGAAAATTAAAGCTACTAAATTTATAATCTCTAAAAAAATTAACCATCATCTATAGTGATGAGGCTGTAGCGGACATCATTATATTAGCACGAGATGAGGCCCGGCTGGATGGTCGAACCAATCCATCAGACGCAATAGAATAATCTAAATCAGGAGTGTTCGACTGATCATCGATATTTATATATTCTTGATGTGGTTGCTGTGTATATCGTAACGCCCACAAATACCATATCATTGCTATAAGAATCACTACACCCCATGATGAGGAAGCTACAGCATCTGTTATCCATAGGGCTAGATTGGGGTGCCCTTTACGCTTATCTTCCCAATAGTTATTGCGAAAATCGTTGCCAACAGACAATAAGTTGGTGAACATTGAGAAAACAGCTATAGACAAAATTGGCATGTGTTGGTGTTTAAGAGCTTTCCTGTCATCACGATTCGGTAGTTTCCTCATCAGCAGTACAGGATAACAGATGAACACAACTACAGCATCAACCAATAGGGATACAGTGAATGGAAATACTATCCAAAGAAAATAGCGTTCATATAATCCATCAGTAGATTGTGCATTATTTCCAGTACAATTTACTTCTGAATCGAACCTACTAATCCAACACCATGGACCGTCCAATTCGTATTGCCCTGTAGTGAAAGGAATCCATGTGGCGAATGAATGGGGAAAAAAGATTGGAATAAGGATGTACAAAATGCCCATACGTATTTTTGCCTTTCTGGAGATCTCTTTACCAACTGACAATAACTGGACTATCAGGTGCACCAAAAATGCTTGTACACCCAACAAAACGCTCCATAACGACCATTGGGTGAAGAATGCACTGGCTTTACATAAATAGAAAAAATTCCTATGTGTTTTTTTAAGGTTACCTAAAGTAGTATTATTGACTCCATTTATATGTAATCCGCTGAGCTGAAATATCTCACTGCAGGATCTAAAAATAGCCAATGATGCTGCTAGTATGAATAGCCACTCAGTAATGGAGAGTATCCTGAGGAACTGGGGCCTACGCCATCTGAACACAAGAAGAACGATAATAGCCACACAGCTGCAGCATAGAGATATCAGACCTCCAACTGATTTAACAATCAGTACAGTATTAGTATTGTAATCCTCACAAACCAGCAGTACATACTGAGTCATTGCCAGCAGCTACATGCAATTATGCCAGCTTCATGCTAAATTAAGGTCACATATACTGAAATAATATGATACAATCAAGGTGTTGAATAAGCGTTAACTATATTGTGACGTACCTTAATTTGACATCATGACGTATGCACACATGCACCGATAGAATACATAACCACATGCACATCTATCCCACACCTTGAAAACTGAATAAACTAATATCCAAAGTTGGTAATTGATTTGAAGACAAGGTTGATACAAACTTGTCACATTTTTCACAATCAGGATCTTCTTACCGGCACTTATCACATCATTATATTAAGGATTTGAATTTAGACATTTCTCAAATATAATTACATGTATATATTATAGTGATACAAATAAAGATACGAGTCGTAATGAGTCATATGATATGACTGCCTGGATAATCAGCTGTAACACATCATTACAATCACGACTAATCCTTTCATTATATAATATATATCCCAATAGCCCCTATACTGGAATATCCCATTGCCAACAGTAGCATGCATAATCTAGTGTATATAAGAGTATATGTATGTGTCCTGTTATACCTATGGCAGTCCCTGGAACTGCTTTGTAGATAAAGTTCCATTCACTACTGTACTCATTAAAACATTAGACATCATTAATGGTATCAAGGTTAGAATCAGCAAGTATAGCCATGCAGCTATTGCTGGCCCAAAAAAAAAATAGTCACACATGCATAAGCTGTAGACTATTTGCCAAAGTCGATTTACATTACATTACATTACAATGTACATTACATTTACATTTACCTTACCCATCATTACTCGCACATATCACTTAGCAGAATATCTCTGATTGCCCAAAATAATTTTTAATAACAGGACTCAAACACTAGGCAAGTATAGTTGGCAAAAAAATAAAATTATAACTGATAAAATTAAATGAAAAAAATCACCATCTATAGTGATGAGGCCTCGGACGAGGCTGTAGTAGATGATATTAAATTAGTATGATGAGATGAGGCTCGGCTGGATGGTCGAACCAATTCATCAGATGCAATAGAATAATTTAAATCAGGAGCGTCCGACTGATCATCGATATGTATATATTCTTGATGAGGTTGCTGTGTGTATCGTAACGCCCACAAATACCATATCATTGCTATAAGAATCATTACACCCCATGTTGAGGATGCTAATGCATGCATGACCCATAGGGGTAGATTGGGATGGCCTTCACGCTCATCTTCCCAATAGTTGTTGCGAAAATCATTGACAACAGGTAAGAAATTGGTAAACATTGAGGAAATAGCTATAAACAAAATTGGCATATGTTGGTGTTTGAGTGCTTTCCTGTCATCACGATTCGGTAGTTTCCTCATTAGCAATACAGGATAACAGATAAATACAACCACAGCGTCAATCAGTAGGAATACAGTGAATGGAATCATCCAAAGAATATATCGTTCAGCTAATCCATATTTAGATAGTGTATTATTTCCTGTACAATTTACTTCTGAATCGAACCTACTAATCCAACACCATGGACCGTCCAATTTGTAATGCCCTCCAATGATGGAATCCATGTGGCGAACAAGTGTGGAAAACAGATTGGAATAAGGACATACAAAATGCCCATTTGTACACAGTTAAAAATAACCTGTAAAAACTACCCCAAAATCAAGTGGTACATTTTTCTACGAGTGTATTACAAGTAAAAATTACAGGCCTTTTAGCTGTAATAACAACAGTACTTTTCAGTGGAGAAACTACAGAGCATCCGCAAA
>JAYJLX010053071.1:0-11054 GCA_036873525.1 Chalinula nematifera | reverse complement strand
CGATAGCCCGAAGTAATTATTAATTCTCTACCGAGTGTTCCTTCTAGTTTGACAATAAAGTCTTTCATTTCAGGAGCTAGATCCTCGATGTTGATTGAGTCATTAGCTTTTACCACCTAATAATTCTGTTTTTTGTTTAGAACCAAATGAAGATCCAAAGTAGTAAGAAACTATTGCGGTCATCTGTGCTACTACAGCACCGAAGCCCATATCGAATAATCTCTGTTGTTCTTCTGGAACTTCCCATAAACCAACAGCCGCAGATACTACCACTAAGAAACTAGCAGCAATACTCCAACCGATCGTTTTAAAGAGTAGATCAGATCCACCAGACGCAGCAACCGCAGCCTCTCTTTGACGAGCAGCGATACGATCTTCTACCTCCATAGCGTACTGTTCTAACATTAAGTTCTGTAATTGAATTTTAATGTCTTGAGGTTCGTCACTTTCTTTTACGATAGTGAGTGCTTCCTCAATCGAAGTTGCCCCATCCAATACACCGACAAGCTTAGGAGCGAGCACAGAGCCCACTCCTTTTAATACCTTGCCTACATTTGTTTGGAAAAACTTTTTCTTTTGTTTTGCCATTGTATTTAATTTATAATCCTGCTGCTGAATTTATCTTAGCAGCTTTTGCATCTTTTGATATGTTATCAAAGTCAATTGTTACGTCATCTCCAAATTGAGCTAGTATCGCTTCTTCAGCAGCCGTTCTTACGGCAGCTTGATCAAACGTTGGTACCTCATTTTGGAATGTGAATATCCATCTAGCTTTCTCAGTATTAGTATTCTTGGGTAGAGATATAGTGAAAGAACCAGTTTCAGAATCCAATGGAGTACTCCATAAAGGAATGTTCGTTACTGTGTCTGAGGTTAAAGCATTGTCTTTATCCCACGTTTGTTGTGTTCTAACAAATAATCTATCACCTGATGAATCATGAACTGAATCAGCTCTTAGTTTTCTTAAAGCTATATCAGCAACTCCTTCAGATTTTAATAATCCCCAAAGTAGATCACCTGTCTTGTCAGATGCTAATGTTCCATCTAAATCAGAGTTACTTGAATCCTGAGTTATTGTTAATATACCATCATCATCTTGAGAAGGGTAAGTGTAATCACTACTAATTGCATCGATAAGAGCAGAAGGTGTTTCAGGTAGAGCATTCTCATAACCTATAAACGTAGGAGTTATATTAAATCCATTTGCTCCAGTGTTTCTATCAATAAACTGTGCGTCGAATCCTTCAGGAGCGACATACATTCTAAATCTAGTATCAGCTGGAATAGCATTAGATCCACTAAAAGATATGCTAGATCCAGTTTCTTCAGCGTGAGCTATAATAGTTCTATCGTAACCAGTTAGGTCATTCTCTCCAGAAGATACTGAATAAGTATAAAATACTCCATCTGTTGTGTTAGGAGAACCAGCATAATCAGCTAAAGTCAATTCTAAAGTTATATGTTGATTTGTAACATCATCCTCTATGGTATTCTTTAGATAATATAAAGCCCAGTTGTCAGCATCGTATCTTAGATAGAAATTATCTTCACCTCTAAATTCTTGGTCATTTGTAGATCTAACAAATATAGCCGTCGTGTCAGTCCATTCATCACCAGAAGCTAAAACAGTACCATTAGTTGGAACCCCTTGGTTGTTGAACGTTGTTGGACTAACAGTGTATAGTTCAAATCTACCTGTGTTTTGTGATTCACCTGGGTTACCAATGTGAATTGTGATATTGTTATCACCAGCAGGACCACCTACTCCATATTCAGCCTTGTAATAAGTTGAACTAACTCCGTCAGGTAAATTAACTGTTACACTAACTCCATTCTCATCAGCTACAGATATACCATCTAAATCAACACTAGTTAATGTTAATGTTCCTGTTAAACTTAAAGCATCGAATGTACCACCACTAGTTAAAGTAGAAGCACATTTTATTGTCAATCTTCCGTTGTCTGAATTTGAGGTAGAATAACCAATCAAATCAGAACCACCAGTAGTTAAAGTAACATCATCAACGTTGAACGTTATTGTGCTACCGTCAGTCGTTATAAATTCTTTATCAGGTCTTGATGTCCCTGATTCAGATAATACATTGTCTCTTTCTCCGTCAGTATTAATCTCTCTGCGGAAAGCGTATATTGTTTCAACTAATTCAGTTAAATTAGAAACCTCTGTTCTTGCTAAAACTGTAGCAGCTGATGTTTCAGATACGCCAGATAATTGAATCACACCAGGAACAACTGATAATCCTGTACCAGCTTGATCTTTAGTTAATTCAGTTTCAATATCTTCAAAGTCACTATTTACTATCTCGTAAGGGTATGGAGGAACAACAGATACTCTAATATCTGGTTCATTATAGTATAATCCAGTTTCCCAATCTCCAGCGTTAGCATGTGATGAGTCAGATCCAACAGCTATACCAGTTGTTAAATCAAAACTTGAAGCGTTAAAGTTTGCTACAGATGTTAAGTTAGTATCATCACCGTCAGCTTGAACTCTTATAATAGGAATTCTAAATGAATTAAAAGCTCCGTTAGCGTCACTAACTGGAGGTAGTATTTCAAAATCTACTGCAGTGTAATCACCATCAGTAGGGGTTACACCTGAAGGAAAAAAGAACGCTTCATAATAAGTTTGATCAGTCACGTGTATTCCGTCAAATGAAGAGTGACCATTTGAGATCTTAACTCTATCACCTGCTCTAAACGCACTTCCTATATCTTCCCATTCTCTATCAGTAGGAATACTTCCTCTAGTGCTCCAACCATCATTATCATTACCAATTATAAAACGATAAGTTGTGCCGTCTTCAGTTCCTTGAGTAACTCTAATATCCATGTCGTTGTACTGCTCCGTGAACACGGTATAATCATCAGTACCAGATCCTTTTCTTAATACGTGAATTTGAGTACCAGTATTATCAGGTGAAGCAGAAGTATCAAAAACAAAGTTATCAACTTGCAATGATCTATAAACCATTATACCACCTTTACCAGTTACAAATGCTTTATCGTTATCTAATTCACAATCAACAAGACGAAGCATTCTATCTGTTTCACCACCATCTTCTATATCAGTATTACCTCTTTGATAGTATTGACAAGGGTGATTAAGTACTCCATTTGTTCCAGCTCCTTGGAATGATACGCCAAAGTAAGTTCCACTTGCTCCATGTTCATTCTTTAAGAAACCTCCATCAACTGTCAATCCAGTTACCTCAGTTGGGTTAGAGATAAATATAGCAGCATCACCGTAAGCATCATCAGCTTTGATTACTTTAGAGTCTATCATAGTAACACCAGATCCAAAGAATGGAACTCCGATATTTCCAGAGTTTGTATTACTATTCCTAAAGTCTAATGTACATCTCTCTAACCTATATCTCTCTTCTAAAGCATTACCTCCAAAAGCAGATTCAGGAGCCAACTGTCTATTCAAGAAATTGAAGTCAATAAATTGAAAATCTTTTCTTAATAAACCTTGAACAGGACCACTTGGAGCAGTACCGTTATATCTAAACACTTGTGATTCAAACCATGTGTTACCTGTACCTTTATCATTGTTAGAGTCGGTAAAGAAATAAACCATACTTCCTTGAGAGAACGTACAAGCGTAATCACTATAGTTAGGGTCATCTACCCTCCATTGACCGGCAGTGTTGTTTATATTCACTGAAGTATCTGATCCTCCGTCAAAGTACATATTAAAATTCTCAAAGGTAACCTCAGGATCTGTTGAGCCATCAGCGTCTATAATAACATCTTCAGTATCTAAGAAGGTAGATCCTTTCTCAACATACCTCGCGTTAGAATCGAAATCCCATCCATCGGTAAGATTTTCTGCTGTGGCAGATAAAGCTGTTACCTGTCCAGAAAAAGTTTGATTTGCCATATTTTAATTATTAACTCCAATCAGGAATTATTACTTCAATTTTAGTTACATCGTCATTACTGTTGTAAGTGAATTTCTTAACAGCAAACATTGCTGAATTAGCATCTGTTGTAAATCCTAATACAGTACCTGTTGGAACTTGATCATCATCTGTTCCAATATTAAACTTACCAGCATCTTCAGCTCTAATAGCCGAAGTAGATGTTGTTCTCGTGGTAAGCCATATTCTTTGAAACTCTAACCTATCGTCACTGTCATAATAGTGTATAGTAACTAAATTCTGATCATTATCATTATGAGTTACTGGTGACCATGTTGTCTTTATAGAACCTGCAGAAAAGCCAGGTTCTCCAACATTTGCAGCAGCGTCATAATAAACAAAGTTCTTTTCTTTTTGTCTCTTTTCAGCTAGATCAACGTTGTATAACGTTTGAGCTTCTGAATTATCACCAGATGAAGATATAACTATTGATTCTTTAACTTCAGCTAAATTACTAGGTAATGAAGCGTCAGATATAAGATGCATATCAACAGGAGATATCTCCATGCTATCAATACTTGGAAACCCTGTTATTGCAGATCCTTCTGCATATTCCCAATTAGCTTCAGGAATAATCCAACCAGTACCATCATCACCTTGATCAACAGCAGCTAAGTTAGCCACGGCTTCTATATCTATATGAACAACAACATTCGTATTAACCGTTACAGCTAAAACACCGGTAGTCTGTCCTACTTCAGTTCCAAATACATCTCCAGTAGAAATAGTTCCATCATCATTATCATTTAAAAACAATCTATTTTGAGATATAGCGTGCAACGCTTTGAAATCACTATTAGTGTAACTTGATAAGAAAGCATCTCTAGGAATTACTATTTCACCATCACTATCGTAATCGGCTGTGTCAATTCTCTGAGTGTCTGTTCCATCTGTTATGTTCCAACCATCATTATCATCAACATAAGCTTTAGTGGCTGCATCTGAATTAGCTGTAGGAGTTCCTACTTCTCTTAATCTGTTGCTATTGAAATCAATAGTTTGTGAAGCAGCAACACTTAATCCTCCGTTAAATACAGGTGAATTAGAAAATGTTTTGATTCCAGCTACTGTCTGAGCAGATGTTAAATCTACTAGATCAACCCAAGTTCCATCGTCTTTTAAATAACCATCTGTAGAACCAGGATGTGGAACTAGACCGTTAAACTGATCTGTAAATACAGCGTAACTAGTAACTGTTGCAGCTGTTCCATAGCTAAGAATAAACTTAGCTTCATCAGACACAGTGTTTAAAGCATCGTCACCAACTATTGGATCTTTATCTAATACAAGAAAATCATTAGTATTACCGCCGTTTGATAGCTCAGCGTGTACAACAGTGTAATAACCTATTTCGTTATCACTACCAGAAATGATTCTTTCTACTTTAATATAAGTAGCTTTATTAGCTTCAGGTTTTTCACCACCTGAGAATACTAGCTCCCAAGATGTATGACCATTGTAAGTAGCAGATCTTCTCCAGAACTCACCAATACTTAAGTTAGCCCCAAAGATGTCTCCATCAGCTTCGTAAGTGTATTCGTATGTTGGTGGATTAGCGTTCTCACCATTTCTAATAGAAGAATAAGTGATGTGCTCAATAAATCCGTTATTAACGAAATCAGCTATCGCACTATCTTCTATTGCTAAGTTCTTCCAAGCGCTATCACCTGAATCGTATTGTAACACTTCTTCGTTAGCAACAGATGATATGGTTACATCAGTAAGATCATCTAAGTTTGTTGATATACTATCATCAACATATTTTTTATTAGCAACATCTCCATCAGCCGAAGGTGTCTGAGTAAGACCAGTAATGTTATGACCATCCATGTCAATACCATCCTTGTTGAACTCAGCAACAACATCCGCTGTTCCTCCGTCTAATATACTAATTTGTAATGCTCCGTCTTCAGCACCGTCACTTACATCAGGTGTTACACCTTGGATAGTGGCGTAATCGACGTATTCATCTGTAGAGTTATCGTTCTTAGCTTGGAATATGAGATTACCTATGTTAGCATTGTCAGCAGCTGTAGATGTGTCTTTAGATGTATAATTCGGCGTAGCACTTTCTAACACTCCGTCAAAAGAACCACCACCTCCAGAACTTGCAACCCAAGAATAAGTCTCAGATCCAGACGCTCCAGTTGTTTGTAATACTCTTTGAAAAGTTGTGCCATCACCAGTCGGTAATGCAGGTAAATCAGAAGCTATAGTTAAAGCTCCTGAACTTTCCGTCATTGTTATATTGTTTCCTTCTACTAAAGAAGAAATATTCTGGTCATTAGAGCCGTCGTTCCAAATAAGTTGATCTGGAAAATCAGCAACAATGATTTGACCATTATTATTTACCGTAAGCGCTTTATCGTCAGCAGATGCGTTAGCAGGTAGATTGTCAAGTAATGGGAAATAAACATTAACACCATCACCATCGTCATCACTGTCAAAACCTTCTATTACAAAAGCGGCGGATGCACCACTACCAACAGTTTTAGCATTGTAAGCAACGGTTACATCAAATCCACCAGCTATTGCTTCGTCGTCAGCAGAGTCACTATTATGTACATACAGTCTAGATTGACCAAACGTACTTATGATATCAGCTCTTTGTCTTTTAGCTCTAAAATCTATAGTGAATTCATCACCATCAGAACTTTCAACAGCGCCAGATCTAACTCTAGTTGCTGTTAAAGAAGGTTGACCTGTACTTGTTGATAAAGGTAGATCACTACCTGTTACATCAGTATCTACATTAACTAACCCTCTAGTTAATGTATTTGTACTACTGTTATATGTAATATAATCAGGCGTACCATCAACAGTTAGAGCGTTACCGTTATGAGCAGTAACGTCTAACCAGTTTGATTGTGTTTCCACGTTAGTCTCATCTATCGTGGAGCTAGTGAATATGTACAGCTTATTATTTGCTGCTGCATAAACCATAAGTCCCTCGTAGACGTTGAAAACCTCAATAGCGCCATCATCCCAAGGATTTCCAGTCTCCAAGACCATTCGATCGTCTATGGGTTCGCTTGTGCTTGGACTAAATCCAAAGTTTATTTTGTGAGACATATGTTATTAAGATTGTAAGACTATATTTAAACTAAATCCGTCTGTTTTACTTATTGAACCTCCTATTGAAGTGTTTCTGTACACTTTAAATCCTGCAGGCGTTCCAGCTTCTTTAACCCAAGTGTCGTTTATTGGGAAACCAGCTTGAGTAGAAGCTTCTAAATCAACATCATTTAAAGTTGAATCATAGGCAAAATATAAATATTCACCACCTTCTCTATGCAAGGTTATTTTCCCTGCTGGAGAAGTTGTTTCAAATTCTATATCATCAGTGAAATTAGATACATTCTGAAGAGCTGTAGCCGTGAAAGGCGTGGTATTAGCTTTACCTCCAGTTCTAAGTGATCTAATTCTATTCCATGTATGATCAACTATTTCGTAGTTATTTAATTCTTCACCACCAGACCCAGTTGAATCCCAACTAGATGTTACAGTTAAAGCAACGTCAGTTGCGGCACTAGTTACAGAGAATTCTCTATCAGAGTTTAAAGTTGGTGAATAAGTTTCAGTACCATCTATATCCCAACCATTGTTATTGCTTCCATCTAAATCATCTGAAACTTCAATATCACCTGTATCAAAAGCTTCTATGTTAGTATCATTTGGAGTAACATTAAAATCAGAATAAGTGTAATCTGGAGACCATTCCGGATTCTCTTTAGCTATTGTCATTGTTACTGTATCAGTTAATGTTGCAGCGCTTCCATCTAACGTGTAATTGAGCGTAGCGGTTACAACAACTTCTCCGTCACCTGTGAAATTAAACGTTTGTTGGGTTGAGTAAGGTGAAGTAGTGTCAGTTACATTACTAAACTTACTATCAGAAGAACTAAACACTACGTTCGTTATAGTAGCATCGTTAGCAACTACTGTAGCAGTGAATGTTATAGTTTGATTAACACTAGGTTGTGAATCAGCATCAAAACCAGATTGAGCCAAGCTAATAGTTGGAGGTGTTGGTGTATTTGAATCAGCTATATGAATAGTTAATACTCCTCCACTTTCCGTAACAGCAACATCTCCAGTAAAGTTTATAGTACCTATGGCTCCAGCAGAACTTACATTACTTCCACCGTCTTGGAATTGAATCTCTTCTTGAGCTTCAATGTTACTTTGAATAGTTCCTTTGTCTGAATCAGATATACTTGTTGCAGCAACTAAAGCAGCTGTAACATTCGTAGCGTTAGCTGTTAGTTTAGCTGTGTTAGCTGTAACGCTTGTGTTGTTAGTAACCTCTGTGTCAAAATCAGTGATTTTTACGGCGGTTAAATTAGGTATCCTAGCTACAGCAAATTCACCAGTCGTTATCTTAGTTGCATCTAAATCTGGGATACGGCTTGTAACAAATGTACCAGATGTTATTTTAGCAGCGTCTAAACCAGGGATTCTACTAGTTGCGAATTCACCTGAAGTTATTTTACTAGCAGCTAAATCTGGTATTCTTGCGTCAGCAAATGTTCCTGTAGTAACCTCATCAGCGTCGATGCTAATGTCTCCTAAAGTTAATTTACCGTCAGAATCTACATCTATTTCAGAACCTGTCTCAACTATAACACCACCTAAAGTAGCGTTAGCAGCAACAGGTAAAGTGTATCCACTTAATTCATCTGTAGTTAAATCGCTAAATGCTGTGTTTGCACTAGCAGTGATAGCAGCAGTAACCACATAGATCTTATCATCTGTATCGTTCCAAATAACATCATCAGCTTCGTAAGCAACTCCTGTAGCGTATTTATCTAATCCGCCACCACCATCACCAGTTCCTACAGTTACCCATGAAGAACCGTTGTAATGTATTATATTGTTTAATGTAGAGTCGTATGCTATCTGACCTCTAGCGTTTCCTGTAGAAGGATAAGCGTCAGATCCAGCGTAAGAAAGTAATCTTAATCTAACATCTAGATCAACGTCTGTGCTAGTAGCATCAAATACAACTTGATTATCGGCTCTAAGTCTAATAGTTCCATTAGAAGCAAAACCAATTTCAGTATCGGTATCACCTATATGCTTTATTGGTCCTGAAACTAATACATCATCGCCGTCTAAAGTTAAAGGCGTTTTAGGGGAGTCAGTAGTTCTTTCTGTTTGGAAACTAATATCACCTTCAGCAGATATGGTCATGTCATCATCGCTATCTACGAAAATTCTACCATTAACAACTTCTGAACCACTAGATGTGTTGATCCAGTTTACTGCTCCACCATCACCTAACGAATTACCTTGTTGTAGGTTTAAGAATGGAGATACACTCGATGAGCTTCTAACTATCCTTAAACCATCTTCAACATCACCGCTAGTGTCGATCTTACCTTCCCAAGTAATTAATTTAGCAGGGGTTGCGCTTAACTCTGTAGTAGTTAAATCGCTAAAAGCTGTGTTATTAGAAGCAGTAATAGCAGCAGTAACAACGTATATCTTGTCGTCACTGTCGTTCCAAATAACATCATCAGCTGAATACGCGGTACCAGTAGCATACTCATCTAATCCGCCACTTCCACCTCCAGACACAGCCTCCCAAGCTACTCCTCCAGATCCATCCGCTGTAAGCACATGCCCGTCGGTAGCGTTTGATCCGGATGGTGAACTGTGTATAACGAATTCTACATCACCTCCACTCTCTGACACATTTATACCTCCAGCGGCATCATTGTCTTTTAATTCAGCAGAGGAAAGATCACTACCTCCGTTTATAGATACAACAGTTCCTGATCCAGCTCCTGGAGCCATTTCCCACGCTACACCACCAGAACCATCAGAGGTTAATACGTAACCATCCGTAGCGTTCGATGATGCGTTTAATTTTGAATTGACTGTTAGTTCTATTCCAGAAGCTTCATTAGCTACTGTAATACCGCCTGGTGAGTTCTCAGTAATAAAGTCAGGATTAGTGATTGTTGTACCGTTGATAGATACTGTAGAATCCCCACCTCCTATATTATAATTGTCTTCACCAATTGTGATACGAGTTAATGTATCACCATCAGTTCCTCCAGGATTAGCAACAATAGTTGTTCCTCCAGGAACATCCTCCCAAGCAGTTCCACCACTTCCATTAGCGGTTAATACTTGGCCGTCAGTTGCGGCACCAGAGGTTAATTTTGCATTTGTAACAGAAGCGCTCTTAATAGAGATCGCCCCTGTATTACTAATTGCAATATCTGAATTGTTAAACACTTGAACACCTCCAAGGTCTGTTCCTGCTATAGGTAGAGTATAACTGCCTCCACCAGATGCAGCAACGAAGTTTCCTTGTTGTGTTAAGAATAAAGCGTTATTACCGCTTCCACTAATACCTAACGCAGACTGAACATTAGCAGTGTTGGCAGTTAGTTTAGCAGTGTTATTTGATATGTTTTGGATTTCAGCATCAGTGATAACTCTTGTGTTACCTGCTAAAGCTGTTGCTGAAGTAGTACCTAATACAAGATTAGATGTACCAGCTCCGATGTCTGTTCTAAAATCAGACTTATTTGTTATAAAGTTCTCTAGCTCTTGTTGGTTAGCGAACTGATCTGAATCTGTAATAGTTACTGTTGCAGTAGAACCTGAACCAGCTACTGACACACCAGAACCTTCAAAGGCTATTGTTGTAGCAGCATCGTTTTCATAATCACTTGGTCCATCTACTTCAATAGTAGAACCTGATCCAGTTGACCCTTTTTCACCTCGTGGAATAACGAAAGTGAAATTAGCGTTATCACCTGATTTGCTAATCGTTACGCTAGCATCAGTACCAGCGCTACCAGTTGTGGTATTAACTGAACCTATACCTAAAGTGGGACCAATCGGTCCTTCTGCTCCAGGAGGTAAGTCAAAATCAAACGTCGCTGTTCCAGCGTCAGCATCAATAGTTATTTCTACATTAGCGTCGGCTTCAGAGTCTGCAACATCAACAGTCCCTACTAAGGCATTGTTAAAATTACCAGGATCTCCTTTAGTACCCTGAGGTCCATCTAATGACGTGGGAGAACCCCAGTCTGTTGCAGATAACTTTCTGTAATATGTTTTTGCGTCAGTGTCAAAGAAGATATCTCCTTG
>JAYJLX010053060.1:0-11055 GCA_036873525.1 Chalinula nematifera | reverse complement strand
ACATATCGTATACCGTTCGGTAAATCAATACGAATCACTGGAACACATCCTGTTGGAGGAACCTTTTGGTACATCGTGCGTGGAGTGGAGAATTACCCGTTAGTGATAGGGGATCTGCTCTTTCCTGCCAACACCAGGCTCATGTTATACAAGAATACAGGTGTAGTGTTGGAGCCAAAGCAGTTCATAACACTGGCTAATGTGAGTAGCAAAGCTGGCGCATTGTACCAGGTGACCTTAGTTAGCAATAGCACTGATTTCTACTATGTAGAAGCGTGCTTTAGGGTTATGATTGATGGTGGAAACACCTCTTTCCTGTCATCTGGAACTGAAGATTTCTTCCTGTCAGCGTATTCTTTCAATAGGGGTATATACCATCAAGATAATGCTGGGTTAACCTCTAGATCAGGCAAGGCAGCCATATCTGCATACAAATTCTTTGAAAACGATCCGATATTGTTTTATAAATCGCTAGCTTTGATGTGGAGATGTGGTGAGACAAGAGATGGTACTGATGGTTGCCCTAGTGATTTCCCTCCACCCGGCCGTAGTGGTGCCAGCACTTCAGAGCCAGAACATGTAGGAACAGGTGGTCCTTTGCTGGCAAATACTACTGCCACTACTTATACCTGGGTGTATGAATATTGATTAACAAATGCTTTATAACATGTTAAAAAAAGCTGACGTTAGTATATGAACTAACTGTTTTCAAACCTGCTACAAAAATCTATCATGCTTGCTGAATAATTTGTTTTTTTCACCGATCCAAAAAAAAACGTTCCTTTTCTAAATTGAATAATCATGCCACTGGGTTGTTTTAAGAGTCCAGTAAGAAGTACTCAACCTCCAGTATATTTGATCCTCTATAGAAGGTCAGTATAATAGAGTACATCGCGGTTATATACTCTATCTGTCCACAATGATATTTGGGCCATAGTGCGTTTGGATGAAGGTACCACCTTCAGTGCTATTTCAGGATATCACTGGGTTCCCACTGCTTAACAAAACATTTCCTGCGTTCCAATGATTTTGTATTTCCATGGCAACACTGATTGGTGTGTACTCCTGAACCACTTGTAATATACTACATATAGAATTCTTTTCTATTGGCCTTAATCAAGCTTCTCAAGGTTGAAGAGGGCAACAACAGTGACACTGAGTGGCACTTGACGTCATTAACAATAGCTTCTAGTTTAGTTGTGCTACCATGTATCGAGCTGTGTTCGGCTGACCTACCACGGTTAGCCTTACCCGAGTCTGAACACGACTGATTCCAAATGATTAAATTATCCATTATGTGTACTATCCTTCCCATACTGTGACCTTAGAAAGGTCATTACTTCTTCAGGTTTTGCAATCCTAGAAAAACATGCTCGCCTAGCTACGAGTTAAAAAACTATTCGTGTAACACTGGAAGACCTACTGAGCCTAGCCTGGGGACACCTGCCTATTCACAATTGCATATCCTAAACTCATCTCAGTAGCAAGATTTCTGTACCTTTTGACATTATCTTACCTAAAATAGGTGGGGCTAGATAACAGTTAGATATAAAATTATTAATTTTTTAATTGCAAGACAGCTTGTTGTCATAGCAACTATCGCGACTTTATAATTTACTCTAGCTTACTTACTTAACTTGTAACTAAAAATGGGTGGGGCTGGAATAGTCTTTTGTTTGGTTCTTCTTGGGTTTTCTCCAGTTTTTAGCTATGTTCCGATCAGTAGTAACATGAAAAGCTTTACTTCTGCCATTAAAGGTGGACATATTGGAGCTAATACAGAGAAAGTTTTGTATGAGCATTCTACTGGCCAACCTGGAGTTATCACAGAACAATGGTTTACAGGTCAGCACTGTAACAACTGCATGTGCTGGTATATGAAATATTTGACTTTATAATGCTTTTACCAGGTGGTGGTGTAATGGATGAGCGAATGAATATCAAGATAATACATTGATGGTGAAACAACTGCCAGCATTGACTTTATGTTGTTCCTGGCCCATGGGATTGGAGGCAGTGAATCTGATGAAAGTCAGTATATTCCCTGGGGAACCAAGAGGATAGCTCATGCCGCTGATGGAGGGATCTACAACACATATCGTATACCGTTCGGTAAATCAATACGAATCACTGGAACACATCCTGTTGGAGGAACCTTTTGGTACATCGTTCGTGGAGTAGAGAATTACCCATTGGTGATAGGGGATCTGCTCTTTCCTGCCAACACCAGGCTCATGTTATATAAGAATACAGGTGTAATGCTGAAGCCTCAGCAGTTCATAACACTGGCTAACGTCAGTAGCAAAGCTGGTGCTGTGTTCCAGGTGACCTTAGCTGGTAATAGCACTGATTATAACTACTTGGAAGCATGCTTTAGGGTTATGATTGATGGTGGAAACACTTCTTTCCTGTCATCTGGGACTGAAGATTTCTTCCTGTCAGCGTATTATTTCAATAAGGGTATATACCATCTCGATAATGCTGGATTAACCTCTAAAATAGGTAAGGGTATCATGTCTGCGTACAAGTTGTTTGAAAACGATCCGATATTGTTTTCTAAATCGCTTGCTTTGGTATGGAGATGTGGTGAGACTAGCAATGGTAGTGATGGTTGCCCTAATGATTTTCCTCCACCTCACAGTGCTGCCAGCACTTCGGAGCCTGAACGAGTAGGAACCGGTAGTCCTTTGCTGGCAAATACTACTGTCACTACTTATACCTGGGTGTATGAGTATTGATTGAGAAACGCTATCATAATTATAATAATTATGAACATGCAGCTGTATAATAAAAGCTAAAGCTAATCAGTGCTACTAGTTCTCCCTGCTGCAATAAGCTGTGCTGAATTATGCTTTTTTATTTATTTATTTTTTTTGCCAATTGAAAGATAAGTCAGTATTGCATGTGGCAAAAAAAATTAATCTTTTTTTATTCCAGCTACATAACTGAAATATCATTGGTATACATTAGAGGAATCTAGTATTTTAAAGAAATATTTGACCTCCAATCACAGGTAGGTCGGTACAATGGAGGGCGCTAGTTACCTACTCAATCTTTACTGAGCCTGTTTTTGGCTAGCAGAGTGTTTGGACGAAAATGCCTTGGTATATCAGTTTCAGGGTCACTGCCAAGGCCTCACTGATTCTGAAAACCTTTCTTGTGTTTTGGAGGGTGGTCTCAAGTTGTATTTCCATTACAATACAAGGATTGGAGCTGAGCCATTCTTTAATCTTGGTTTGTTTCTTTATCAATGGCCGGAACCATAGAATCCATTTCACGTACCGCTATCCTTCACTATGTGATGAGATTGCTTTTTGTCTGGCCAGAGCGGGCTGGAGTCATTAGGGCCAATCAGGTTCCGCTGCCATCTTAAGAAGATGCTTAACAGGACCAAGCTTGGGGACCTGCTCATGTGCAACCACAATGTGTACTTCCGAGTCAGACTCATCTCAATAGCAAGATTTCTGCTACCTTTTAATGTTGCCTAAAAGGGGTATGGCTCGATGACATTAAAACTATACTCAAGATATGTGTGCAAATGCACGTCATGAGTTAAAATGCTCAATACATCAGCAAAAGTAATATTGAACTTTCTGATAGAGGTTTGCACAGAGTCATGAATATCATTAACGCATTATGAATATCATTAACACAGTACCATCTTGAAAGGCAAGGAACTACAAAGCAAGTAGGTATAAAAAAAAAAATGATGTTTTTGAATTTCTGTTAATTATAAAACTGGGTTTGCAAAATAAAAAGTAAGTATATAATAACTGTAGTGAAGTTCTACTTACCTTACAGTGATTTGATGGTGCCGTTTGTTTGCTCACTTGTTATGGAGAAACTGTGAAAAACTTGATACGAAATTCACCGACCCACTCTAGATATTCTTGCCTTGGCTTAAAAATGGCGGTATGTTAATGAATTCATGATTTCGTGCATAAAACCTCTATTCCATTGAAATGAGTTTGGAACTATATATATACACATCAGTGTTGCCAGATCAATCCTAGTATAGTTGCGTCGGAATAGGCAGTCCCCAGACTGACTAACAGCCATTTTTGGTCTTCAGCTCAATCATTTCACAAGTGCTGTCTATATATATCTATAGAGTCGGACTGAATTTGATATTTACGAAACAACGAGGCATGTTAGTCAAACTGAAATGTAGCTACTCTGAAGGTCATCCACTCGGTCATCCATGTTCCTCAGTCCGTGCTTTTTTCTTCTTCTTCTTCTTCTGCTGGATTGCTCGATGTCATGGCAACCGTTTAATAGAAGACACGTACGACTATTTGCATGCTTAGCTATTACGTTCGTTTACGTTTGCAACTGAAAATGGGTGGGGCTGCATTAGTTTTTTGTCTGGTTTTTCTTGGTTTTTCTCCGGTTTTTAGCTATGTACCGGTCAGTAGTAACATGAAAAGCTTTACTTCTGCCATTAAAGGTGGACATATTGGAGCTAATACAGAGAAAGTGCTGTATGAGCATTCTACTGGCCAACCTGGGGTTATCACAGAACAATGGTTTACAGGTCAGTACTGTAACAGCTGATTGTGATACATAAAATATAATTATTAAACGCTATATATTACTAGGTGGACATGTCATGGATGAACGAATGAATATCAAGATATACGTTGATGGTGAAACAACTGCCAGCATTGATTTTATGTTGTTCTTGGCCCATGGGATTGGATACACTGAATCTGATGAAAGTCAGTACATTCCCTGGGGAACCAAGAGGATAGCTCATGCCGCTGATGGAGGGATCTACAACACATATCGTATACCGTTTGGTAAATCAATACGAATCACTGGAACACATCCTGTTGGAGGAACCTTTTGGTACATCGTTCGTGGAGTAGAGAATTACCCATTGGTGATAGGGGATCTGCTCTTTCCTGCCAACACCAGGCTCATGTTATATAAGAATACAGGTGTAATGCTGAAGCCTCAGCAGTTCATAACACTGGCTAACGTCAGTAGCAAAGCTGGTGCATTGTACCAGGTGACCTTAGCTGGCAATAGCACTGATTATAACTACTTGGAAGCGTGCTTTAGGGTTATGATTGATGGTGGAAACACTTCTTTCCTGTCATCTGGGACTGAAGATTTCTTCCTGTCAGCATATTATTTCAATAAGGGTATCTACCATCTTGACAACGCTGGGTTAACCTCTAAAATAATCCATGGGGTCATGTCTGCGTATAAGTTTTTTGAAAACGATCCGATATTGTTTTCTAAATCGCTAGCTTTGGTATGGAGATGTGGTGAGACAAGAGATGGTACTGATGGTTGTCCTAGTGATTTCCCTCCACCCGGCCGTAGTGGTGCCAGCACTTCAGAGCCAGAACATGTAGGAACCGGTAGTCCTTTGCTGGCAAATACTACTGTCACTACTTATACCTGGGTGTATGAGTATTGATTGACAAACGCTATTACAATGTAATTATACAGCTGTTCAATATTTATATGAGCTAATCATTGTGTTGCTTTTTTTTTTTTTTCAAAACCTGCTACAATAAGCTGTGCTGAGTTTATTTTTTTTTGCAAAAAGGTGTGAAAAAGTATGTGGGCGTTACCTACCCTAGATGGGTGGAGCTCATAAGAGTTTGGTTTTGAAACATGCTGCGTCTTCTACCACTATACTGTACTGTGTGATCGTTTGCAACTGAAAATGGGTGGGGCTGGATTAGTCTTTTGTCTGGTTCTTTTTGGGTTTTCTCCAGTTTTTAGCTATGTTCCGGTCAATAGTAACATGAAAAGCTTTACTTCTGCCATTAAAGGTGGACATATTGGAGCCAATACAGAAAAAGTTTTGTATGAGCATTCTACTGGCCAACCTGGAGTTATCACAGAGCAATGGTTTACAGGTCAGCACTGTAACAACTGAATGTGGTACATTAAAATATATATTAAACGCTAATTAAACTCTTACTAGGTAGGCATGTAATGGATGAGCAAATGAATATCAAGATATACGTTGATGGTGAAACAACTGCAAGCATTGACTTCATGTTGTTCCTTGCCCATGGCATTGGAGGTAGTGAATCGGATGAAAAAAATTACATTCCCTGGGGAACCAAGAGGATAGCTCATGCCGCTGATGGAGGGATCTACAACACATATCGTATACCGTTCGGTAAATCAATACGAATCACTGGAACACATCCTGTTGGAGGAACCTTTTGGTACATCGTTCGTGGAGTAGAGAATTACCCATTGGTGATAGGGGATCTGCTCTTTCCTGCCAACACCAGGCTCATGTTATATAAGAATACAGGTGTAATGCTGAAGCCTCAGCAGTTCATAACACTGGCTAACGTCAGTAGCAAAGCTGGTGCTGTGTTCCAGGTGACCTTAGCTGGTAATAGCACTGATTATAACTACTTGGAAGCATGCTTTAGGGTTATGATTGATGGTGGAAACACTTCTTTCCTGTCATCTGGGACTGAAGATTTCTTCCTGTCAGCGTATTATTTCGATAAGGGTATATACCATCAAGATAACGCTGGGTTAACCTCTATAACAGGCGGCGGGATTATGTCTGCGTACAAGTTTTTTGAAAACGATCCTATATTGTTTTCTAAATCGCTAGCTTTGGTATGGAGATGTGGTGAAACAAAAGATGGTACTGATGGTTGCCCTAGTGACTTCCCTCCACCCAGTGGTGCCGGCACTTTGGAGCCAGAACATGTAGGAACTGGTAGTCCTTTGCTGGCAAATACTACTGTCACTACTTATACCTGGGTGTATGAGTATTGATTGGCAAACGCTACTATAATACAATTATACATGAACTAATCATTGTTACATAGGTTTTTTCTTTTTTTGTTACTGTTGCTAAAAAGGTGTGGCAAACATGTGGGCGTAACTTAGCCTTAGATGGATGGGTGGGGCTCATGAGAGTTTGGTTTTGAAACATGCTGCGTCTTCTACCACTGTTGATCGTGGTTCTACTTTATAATGGTATGATAATAGCTATGAGAGTTTTTAGCTTATTTTTATGTTAATTTTTGTATCTTATTTTCTAAATAGTTGAGGAAAAATCAGCATTTAAAGAGTTTTTCTTCAGCGTTCCTTCCGGTATTCCCGCGGTTACCGAGGTGTTGTTACTACCAGTATTCTCTTCCGGCAACGTAGTGAACTCCTCTATTCTAACTGTAAAGACATTGACTGATACAGTTTACTCCAAAGTGCCATTATCGAGTGATAACGGAATATTGTTACCAGCTTCTTTGTTTGATGAAGATAGCAGTAACAATGGAATACACGCCTACACAGAGGACGACTCCCTCTCTCTATTTCTACTAATCACGTCGACCTCGTCCTCAGAGTCTTATATGGTATATCCACACCAATCTGTGACAGGAGGGCTGGTATCGGAGTACGCCATTATTAGTAGTGATATTGGTAACGGTAGCAGCAATGATTGTTATAATCTAGTTACACTGGTTGGAACCGAGGCCTCTACTCAGGTATCTATTACTGGTGCCAGTATGGTGGGCAGTAGTAATGGCGTCATGCTACTGTCTACTGGTACAAGTGGCCAGTTTGATATAATTCTTGACGAATTCCAAACTGTTACACTGAGTGGATCGGGCAACGATGAGACATCATTTGGTAGCCTCACGGGAACCATTATCAGATCTAACCAAACTGTTGCTGTGATAAGTGCTTATGTATGTACTGATGACAGCTCGTTTCAAGTGGAGCAGATACCTCCCTCATATGCTTGGGGTAGGAGCTACATTATACCTTATTTCACACTAGCCAACCAGTCACAGTATGTAACAGTAATGGCTAGCCTTCCTTCCACAGTGGTTAATACCACTTGTGACGGCAGTAGTAACGGGTGGAGACAAGTTCAGCTGAGCAGGGGCGAATCCCACAGTGCAGCAGTTACTAAGGTGTGTCGTGTTGTATCCGATACTCCAGTACTGGTCAGCATTATACTTGATCACAATACCGGTAGATCGGGTATTGCCAGTATAGTTCCATCAATCGAACAGTCTTCCTCCAATGTTCTAATCAGACCATTCTCATGCAGTTCTAATGGCCTCAGTGCTTCGTTGGGTTTATCATCCAGTAATCTGACATCATTCAGACTAAATGGAACAGTATTAACCAATAATATCACTACTCTAGCAATGTCTACTAGTAGTGATGGTGATAGTGGTCTGTACTATGCTAATAATGTGGACGTTAATGCACTAACTACCATCACAGTGGATGATGGAGTAATAACGAGTACATCGTTTAGTGCTGGTAGTCAGGGTTGCATTTATTCCCATCCAAATGTGTATCAAATGGAAATATTGCCAGGTCAGCACATTATGCAGGAGCTAAGGCTCTCACATTACCAGCCCCTCCCACATATAGGTTACACACATGTTTACCCCCCCCCCCCTTTGTCTATAGTGTATAGCCTACTAACCACACAATTATACATTATGAAGTGTATACGTACCAGGCTAACTGCTGCTGTTTAGAGCAGTGTTATTAAGTAGCTATTGTACATAATTTATAGCTTTACTATTACTGTAGCAATCAATGTCACTTTTCTGCAATCGATCTTTCGAGTTTCGGAAAGCGATAAAATGGTAACGGTGCAAATAAAGCGAATGGTTGAATGGTACGGAATTAGAACACGACTTACCATACAATCAGGTTAGACTGAATACAGTATTAGGAACAATGTATCATTAATTCCGTTGTATCGTTTTTTAGATGAGCTTCAACTTAGTATGGACATTGAGTTTGAACCTTGGGAGGAACAGAAGGAGCTGAATGTAATGTTTGATGACGATGATCTATTCGAACTGAATGAAATATTACTAGTCACTATAAGCCCTCCTAACGAAGGGGTGGAGCTTATTAATGCATATCCAATACCACAAGCACAGATCATGATCGTTGATAATGATGGTTAGTGGAATATACACATGTACATACCACTTGATCATAATATCATTACTATAGCAATCACTATTGGACTGGATTCAATTACTGTCAAGGACTCTCTGCTCATGGTCACCTTTGGAGTAATGGAAGGGAACCTTTCTCCCAGTGTTGTGATTAATACAAGACTACTGCTATCACTCGATGGGAACTCCACTGGTAATTCCACTGTAAGTGGTGGTACAATGTCGTATCAGTACGACACCACCTTAACCAGAGCCGTCAGCAGCGTAACGGCTACAATAGACATATCAGTATTTGAATACGGGATGGATACTAACATTAATGCTACCCTTACAACACTCGGTACAGCTGCAAGTGCAATGATCGCTATCAACCCATCGACCCTCTCCGAAACCATTGGCACAGCAACTCTTGATGAGGATGGGAATAGTGTGTTTGTGATTGATGATTTCACAGCGCGGTCGCTGTTTATAGTTATTTGTCTTGTTGGTGGACTAGTACTGGTTATTGCCATCATTAGTTTCATCAGTATTATAGTGTGTATTGCGTTCGCTTACAAGCACACTAAGAGTTGGTCGGATTCCGGAACCATAAACCACACCCTGTTTCAAGACGATGCCGTATCTCTTGCCACAAACGATCCAGAGACTTACGAATTAATGAATAAACTTGGCGAAAGAAAAACTGCACATTTAAGCATTAACGATGACAGTGCATATTAACCATATCATTATGTACATATTAATACATTGAGTTTTCATTTTTTTTATTTATAACAATAATAATAATAATAATAATTGATTTAAGTTGGTTCTTTGTTCATCTTTAACACGGCCCCAGGGCTTGGGTAAGGTCTCATTTGAAACAGTGGACCAGTGGCTGTCGTATCCACTCCTGTTTTAGCTTCACCTTTTTGTACCAGACCAGTTGACCACGTACCTCTAATTATACACAATGAATAAAGCATTAAAGGACATGCTATGCATTATTAATGGTCTTGACTTTCGGCTGTTTTACACTATAAACCTAATGTAAGCGTAACGCATAGGTAATGAAATCAAATACATATAAAGAGCTAGCTCAAATCATTAACGTGACATGAAGAGTTGAAAATTTTCAACTCTTACATCACGTTAACAATTAGTACTCTTCCTGTGTATTTACTTTAGTTACATTTATGTGGTTACATTTATAGTGTAAATCAGCCTTATCTAACCTGGGAGTATCGGAGTATGCTGCTGGGTCCATTGGATCTAGGTCATCCTCTATTATAACAGTATACACTATCTACACACATCATCCTTTCGTAATGTATCACTATACCTTTCTGCCTTCTTTTCTTCTTATATGGTTCTGATCGAACACTAGACTTATTAGTGGAGCTTTTTAACTATAATTATTATGTATAAGAGTACAGGATTATTGTAACCAGTACACGAGTACAGAACAACCTCCGACAGTGGACACTCCGAGAAAGGGGCATAGTATAATAAACCTCTCAACAAACGACACTTTTTAGTGTCCCAAATAGACTTGTTCAATACATTTTGACCTTCGAAAAGAGGACAACCTCTCTATAAAGGACAAATCACTTCAATTTATATAGGATCCTAAAGTGTCCTTTATTCGGAGGTTCCACTGTATATGAAATACCTTATTAACAGTGGGTGTGATTGTAGTTGGTTCCTTACTAATAGTAGCTTTACTGGTTGTATTATCACTAGAGTATTGTTGTTCATGTGCTGTAGGAGGGATAAGGTTAAACCACATAATACATAGACAGGTATGGCTTAGAGACCACTTCATTGTCCATAGTTGACCGAGGGGCTGTGGAGCACGTATCAAGGGCTAAAGGTCATGTTCTAGAGTCAAGAATTCTTGACATGAATACTTATGAGTGAAGGCAGAACATTAACACCATGTGAGCACATATATTTAGAGGTTAGATACTGTTTACAAGGTTTTTATGTGCCTATAGAATCCGAGGGAACAGTATAGTAACTGAGCGCAAAGCGCAAGGTTTCTGTGGTTCCCAAGGGATTCTATAGGCCCACAGAAACTGAAGTAAACAATGTCTAGGTGCTTTAGAATATAATAATTCCTGGGGAGTTTCCTAAATGAAATAAT
>JAYJLX010053049.1:0-11055 GCA_036873525.1 Chalinula nematifera | reverse complement strand
TACTGTAGAAATTCTAAAAATTTGGCTAATTAGATTGCATCAAAATTTCACAATAACGAATAATTGGAGGTAAAAACGAATTGTTTTCCCCTTGTGTTTTGACGAAATTAGAGGCTTTTACAACTAGTACGGTAAAGTGGCAGCATGAAAAAGTTACCTGGTTGTTGAGCAGCAGTGTTTAAAACCAAAAAGAGATACAATAAGAACATGCATGGTTACGGATATTGATAAGAGTCTTAGAATGTATAGGAGGAGGTAGAGGAGAAATATCATCATCAATATCACTGTCATACCAGTCATCACAATCAGGACCGACAAGAGATGCAGTGGATTGGATTGGAGTAGTGGAAACAGAGGAAGGCGGAGCAAAAATGGTAGCGGGTTGGCTTGGAAAAGTATGGGTGGTAGGGGGAAGGGTAGGAGTGGTGGGAGGATTAGTAGGGGTAGTGGAAGCTTCAGCGGGAACAGTAGGGATAGTGGGAGGAACAGGTAGGGGTATTAAGTATTAACGACAACAGTAGGGAAGGTGGGAGGAACAGTAGGGGTGGTGGGAAGATTAGCCAGAACAGTGGAAGGTTGAGCGGTGGTCGGAGGATGATAGGGATGGTAGGAGATTCGATAGGAAGAATCTGAATGGGTGTGGTAGGAGAGGAGGAGCATTGAATGGGAATGGAAGCACTAGGGGTGGAAGGAAGTTGAATGGATTTGGCAGCGGATAATATCTTGTTGATGATGTCTGACAAAAAAAAAAAACTCATGCAATCCTTTCACTCAACAACGTATGTGTGAAACCATACCTGAAGAAGCCTCAGGAGGAATATTTTCCTTGTTTCCCTTTTCAGACTTGTTGCTTTCTTTATACACTTTTTTCCTTCAGTTTCATTATCTATACGTTCCACACAAATGATATATAGTTAATCGTACAAGATTAACCATTATATATTGCATACTATAATATAATATGAAAGCATACCTAAAGTACAGGGACTATTAACATCACAAAGTTCAGATTTTTCCTCCAGATGCTTTACATTTTGTAAGTTCTGGTTCTAAAAGCCTATCATAAACATGTATAAAAAGCAGGTTTTGCTGCTGATTCCCATGGTATATAGTATTTTGGATTTGCATGTAAAACAAGGACGTCATTAACCCTTTCACGCGCACCACGCCTTTTGGCATCGAATGACGCGTTATTGACACTGACTGCTTAATCTTCCCTCGCGTGCAACATACAAATATGAAACTTGGTAGATTTGTTGAAGAGGTTACATATACCAAGTTAGCATTCACGAGAACAAAGATGCTAACGTTTAAGAAGTAATCATCGATCGATGATAAAAATTTGCCAAGACCGGTTGCCGCAAAAACCAATCGTAACTCAAGTTTTATACATGGCTAGCTTGTAAAATTTGATTTCTTAGCTCTACTATGTGTGCTGAGCACAAATGTATCAACTTTGGTAGCGATAGCATAAACTTCAAGGAACCGTTTTATCCAACCCGTCGTGTACCCGTGATTGACGATCAAGATTTCCGTGTAGACGAACAGCGAAAATACTGTTATAACTGACGTTTACGTGGAGATTATCTCACTAAACTTGATATTCCAGCTCTACTATGGCTGTCCATCAAGTTAGCATAAAGTATAAGAAAGTTACAGTCTGAAGCTTTTTGCAAAAATTCACAATAAAAAGTGTCAATTAATTAAGTGGGCGTGAATGAGGCGTCCGTGAAAGTGTAAAAGATTAAATTGAGCTCAACTGTCAATATACTATAGATGATTTCAGTGTAAAACCACAGCAAAGGTGGCGCGCTGCTACGAAAACACGTAGGCGTTCGTACACCACTGGTTGGGTAATTCACCTTTGAAAGAGTAGGACGAGCACAGTATTTCAAGCCCTAAACGATATAAGGCTAATGAGTTGTTGACTAGTAGTTTCATATCAAAGTGGCTAGCCCTCGGTAGGTGTAAGTTTCATCACAATATCTGTAGCACGAGATACGAAGCGTTTTTTGATTGAATTTGTACTCGCTCCATAGAAAAGTACCCGACCAATGGGTGTGGTCAAACTGCACGCGAGCGTTTTTTACATGCATCGATGTCTTTTGTTGTGGTTTTCACACCGAAATCATCTATAGTAGAGCTGGGCGATAATATCGATATATACAATATGCTATCGCGATAACAATATTTCTTAGTATCACGATATGAAACACGTCGTTTTGCGCATATGCAGTTAATGAAAAGACCACGTATGAATAATTAATGTAGGGCGTGGTGGTACAATGTAATGGGCAATGGCTGAAGTCTCGATCAACAATGGAGTGAAAGGAACTTTTTAACAAACTTTAACACCAGCGACTTTCAAAATAGGCTTACCAAACTTCCTCTGCTATCTAAGGAAGGTATGTAAGGTAAGATATCAAGTTTTTCTAACAGGAATTACGCTTTCACTAAGTTGCAATTTCATAAAGGCAGATCGTTAATTGCAATTGTCAAAAGGGCGAACGATTTTTGTTTTTTCAACTGTTTGTTTCCACTTAGTGCTACTCTAGAATCTTTTGTACTTTAGAAAGAGATTTTACTCTATTCAATAGTATAATTAACTGTTAAAGAAAGTTTTACAACAAGGTTACTGGTAGAAAATGCTTTATGTAAACATTTTCTGGACTTGTAGTCAAGTATACTGAAGTATTAGTGGACCATTCGTCATTATCGCGATATATTTACTATCGTGTCATTTTGGGTAGCAACTATCGTGATAGTGATTTTACCACTATCGCCCAGCTCTAATCTATAGCAGTGTATAACCTTCAAGTCACTAATTGAAAGCTTTGATCTAGTATATACCCACATATCAGTATAAATTACTTAATGATGTTATTTGGTTAAGTCGTTAATCTGTCCTTAGTTGTCGATACCTCTGAAAACTACCAAATCAAGTCTTACAAATGTATCTAATTCTATGAGCAGGGTTTTTTGTAATTAAGTGCATACACTTGGACTATGCTTATCAATGTTTTCTGAGACACATGTTAACTCAAAGAATGTATTTCTGTCCAGGGTTTTAGTTGGGGGGGGGGGGCATTCGTCTCCACTCCCCTTGAAAAGCTTTAGTTCCCCCCCCCCTTTGGAATTTGAAAAAAAATGAAGATTTTGTCTATTGGTAACAAGTACAATATGAATGCGTCTATTTACACAGCAATTCTTCCAGGTTTTCTGTTCCATGCCATTGCACCCCCCCCTCCCCAACATGGTTTCGCCTTCCCTTGCCAGAATTTCTGGATGCTGTGTTCCTGCATATGGAAGCTTGGTAAATAATGAAGTCCTTTTGATGGCAATACCAATGGAGGATGAGCTGGTTTTACAGATAGCCTCAATTTATAAATGCAACAGAAACTGTTAGACAAACAGCTGTACAGCAACAAAGTGGAATATTGGCTTGTGGTCTTTTTGCCATTGCTTTTGCTGTTGAGTCTTGCTATCTAAAGGACAAAAAAGCATGGTTCAACCAAAGTGTACATCTTTATAATTGTTTGTGTCATGAAACCATTTCCCAAGAGTCTTGTAATAGGGACAATGAACACATTACAGGTTGATTTATTTTGTCGCTGTAGGATGCCAGAGTGTGCTGAATAATATGGTGGCATGTGATATTTGTGATACTTGGTTCCACGTTAATTGTGTTGGACTTGATTTTGATACTATTCCTGTATGCCATGTGGCTGCTGAGGAGTGTATGTTTTTTTTTATTGTTATTGATGGTTTTTTTTTTTCCCCCTATTGTTTTTTTTATTAAATAATTATAATCATAATTATAATGTTATGATTTCTGCGCCGCGGAAACCAGGAAACATGGCGGCTATGATGTGGAATCGTGGATCACGTGTCGATACCAGCAGTAGTGTTACAATGCATGGCACATTTAAAGAAGGAACTGTTTGTCTTGGTGTAGTCGAAGTCTCTTCTTGCCTTGTTCGTACGTCATAATAAGCCGTATCCGCATCTTTGATACACTCGTGCGGCGATTGCAATAATCAGCTATTGTGCCTGCTGCTCGAAGGTGGATCGTTTCTAGGCGCTGATGCTACAGTATGTTTTAGTTAACAAGAAGTAATAAAGGATTATACAGGTTAAAAGCTGTGCGTCCAAAAATTGTTGGTGGCTGATTATTAACGGTCTACTTTATGTGTAAGTGATTGATATAACTGTGCAATAGCAAAATTTAGAGTTTCGAGGATTTCGTTTCACCATGTGGGAGGAGTCGTAAATATGTGTAAGTGATTGGTAAATAGTCGATTACAAAATTTAGAGTTTCGACGAGTTCGTTTCACCATGTGGGAGGAGTCATAATCTCAGGTAATTATGTGCAAGTGATTGTTTGTTCTAAATATTTTCAGTTTCATGAAATAAATTTGTTATTTTATAATAATAATGTATAGATGTGTATTGTGCATGATGCTAATAGTTTACACATTCTTTACAGATATCTCTTTTAGGGTCCTTGTACATGTGATACAATTCGAAACATTGTGTTATACATAGTGTAACGTTACACTGTTTGCAGCAATATGTTGATGTCTTTTGTCCTTTTCCTTTCTTATAACTGCAGACCACGCATTGGCGCTGGCATTTCAGTCCATTGGATTGTCGTGGCAACTCGTTTGGGAAATGACGACCTGTTAGACGATTGACTGTAACTTCGGCTGTGGCCTCAACCGAACAGCTATGGACGGCTAGAAGACTAATTTAAGGTAAATTTTCGATCGCTCCTACTCTTATGTATGGGCAGCGACTTGAAATTTTCATGTGATAAAACGACATCGGCCGATTTGTTTGAACGCTCTTGAAAGTTATATCAAACGAAAGAGGAAAGCTTGAAATTTGTGGATTTTTGCCCACAATTTTAGTATCTAGCTTATTTTTTTAGTTACAGGCGAATAAATACTATTCTTATTAAATTACGTAAAATTCAAATAATTTCAAAAATTGGAAGGCATGACCATCCATTTCTGGACATGTCTCTTTTATTGGTTACGTTCGAATGTAATTACAACTCGTAGTTACAAATTTGAATTCTTTATTGCATAAAGTGTAAAGTATAGACCCCTTAAAGCGATAACAGATCAAACCGAATATTGCTCTAGTTTAGTGGGCCTGACTGAAAAAACTGTCTGCCATTTTGTAGGGACAAAGCTAAAAATAGCATTAGGTTGCGTCTACTTTGCTTTGTTCAAGCAATATAAACGGATAGCTAACAAAGGTTTGCAACGTATACTAGTCTTTTTTTGGCTTATAGAAGTGTTAATGCTTTATAAAGCTGGATTTTTATACTTTTGCTTCCTACATTTTATTCCTACAGGAAAGAAAAATTTATTAAATTTTTTAACAACAAGCACGGTTCCACTGTATACATGAAATTTAGTTTATGTAAAATTTTTTAGCAAATGAAACCAAATATTACAATATACTAGCTAACCTTTTGATACTTTTATAGTACTAGTGAGAGGTAGTGGCCTGGAGAGCATGCCCTTTGCCGCATACAAATGATGAGCGGTTTAGCAGAAGGGCCTGGTACAACAAGTGAAAGCTCATGTTCTAGTCGTTGGATTCTGACAACAATGAATATTCATGAGTGCGTTTAGTAATCTCTTTGAAGTTGCCGATAATGGAAATTCACACAGAATCACGTTCTAAAGGAGTGTCTAATGTATACCACGCGTATACTTACATTTTTGCAGATGCTTAGAGTAAGACTACTACAAAAAGTCTCGTTCTAATACTAAAGAAATTGCCTGGTAGATTCCATGGTAGATTTATTGGAAAAATCACGAAGAGATCCTGGGCGTTGAAAAAAAGCTGTAGCTTGCATCTACAGAGTCAAAAGCTGGACAAGTATCCTGCTCTTTCCTCCACTATCGGCAACTTCAAACTTCAAAGTGAATATTCATTGTTGTCAGAATCCAACAACGAGAACATAACCTTTCACTTACTGTACCAGGCCCTTATCCCGCTAAACTGCTCATCACTGCGTGCGGGAAAGGGCGTGGTCTCCACACATGTAAAGATTGAATGCAGAGGTATTCTTTTACTGGTGATATTTAACCCTTTTGCAGCAGTAGTAGCAGTAGTAGTAGTAGGAAGTGAAACAGATGATACACTACTTTTGACCTGCTGAATGAATAATGAAATTCAATAGATGTCTGTGTTTATCTTACATTTGCTTCAACTGGAATAGCAGATGAGGTTAATTAATGGGCTCGTAACCAGGGTTTGCTGTTGGTTACCCATGGACCCCTGTGGCGAAGGTGACGCTTGGGGAGACATCTAAAACTAAGTGAGGAAATCAGCAGGGAGAGAGAGAGAGCCTGTAATGATACACTACCTTCAGTACATTAGCCTGCAGTGGTAGTTGTGAGACGGATGAAGCCATATGGGTCACAAACGAAGGAGAGGAACTAATGGTGGGTGCGGTAACAATGGCTGGAACATTTAATACGTAACTCGTTACCTCAAGTACTACGATCTACAACACCGTAGGGGTGCTTACAGTACATACATGTACATGTAACTACATAATACATACATCTGACCATATCATGTCAAGTACATCACAGGTAGATTAAGTCCTGGATTAGGCTTTTACAGGCGTAAACATGGCTACACCTTAGTTGATCATAACTCCAGTTTAGAATGAAGCCTAAATAAGTTGCATATAGTGGAGCTATCCATTGCTAAGAATGCTAAACACAGAAACGCTGCAAAATAATAAAGACGAACGAGATCAGTACCGATTTCCATCGATACTTTCTAGACCTAAAACGCAAATTCCGGTAGTGTTCCCGTTATGCTTCAGCTCTGGAATTTATCTTGGCTACATCTAAACTCAAGCTCTCCATGCTATCAAAAGTAACTAACAGTCCACTGCAAGGTTTTGGAGAAATCAACGGTTTTTTTTTCCGCCATGTTTAGCTACAAGAAAGCCTGATACTCTGAGAACAGAAGCAGTTTCTTCTGTTACTTTTTATAGAAGTTATATTACACCTTAACAAACTTTTCTAACCTGGTGGCATCTCCAGTATCATAGCGGAACACTACCGGACTCAAGCTCAAAGAAGAAGACTGTCCGCCATTGCTGCTTGCAAAATAAACAACTACAAATGATCAATTAAAAAGCTCACGTGACTGTATAGATAGAGTATTGTAACAATATACGCGTCAATGAACGTCACAGCGGCTTGTAAACAATTTTAGCTTGTATTTAGCTGCAAGGTTGATTGAACATCATTGCCAGCTACTGATAACAAGTTTTAGCAGCTGTCTCAGCCTGACCAAGATTTAATCTACCTGTGATTATGAACTTCTAACTACAGTTGGTCTGATGTACAGAAACATGTGTAATGGTGTAAGCCAAATAGCCTCTTCAGAGCGTTATAAAGATCACTGCAAAGAATAATGTTTGTAAACTGCGAGTTTAACATAAGTGCATAAACATGTAGAAAGTGAGTGAATGTGTCGGTACAAGTAATTACGTTACACTGTTGTTACGTACTTTGTTTCCTTATAAATACCAGACAAACCAACTGTTTTTTGGTCTACAGTGATAACATACACATCCACCCTGATTTTGTGCAGTGCACTATAATATTACCGTAAGTATGTACATGTACCTGCTTGTCTTAGTGCCTTGTCTTGGCTTTGTATGTGTACACCCCCCCCCCACAACGGTGAGGTGGATCCATGGGCATGGCGCGGACCCTATAGTAAGGGAAAAAAAACAAAACAATTTGATAACAAAGGTCATTTAGTAAGTTGACACATCCACACTTTACACGTTTTGGGCTTCATCCTGGACAATTAGGGTTAAAAGGAGCTACTCGTACAAAATAGTAATAAAAGTTTTCAAATAATACAATGTAACTCTTGCCCTCTTTTGATGCTATTAGTGCTTTAGTTACAGTAATGACACACCACCCTTAGGATTACAGCTACAATATCCAATACTGACTGTTACAAACAACTATATACTGGTATACTGTCATTGATACATTACAAAACCTGTTGGTGAATCTGATATAAAGAATAACCTGTACACATGTCTAACATTAGAATCACCGTCTAACTGACTTGTATGGTTTATTTGACCCAATAATAATACTGAATTTCCAGCATAATATTTCAAAACCTCGTCATCAGTATCAGGAGAGCGCAGCATGATAGGTTGTACATGCAGAACATGAAGAAAGGTTCCAATGCAATATGCACTTTTCCACTCAGTGAAAGAAATCAGATGGATTAGATCGTAACGTACAGAGTACAACAGACATATATGTACCACCTCTTTTTGGAATCTTCATGGATAATATCTACAGGATACATGTACATGGTAAAACTACTGTATCCAAAAGCCCTGTAATAACATTATAGGCTACTGATAACAGTTGGTTCCAATATACATGTAATATGTACACTTACAGTAAAAGAGGTCACATTTGAACAAAAACAGCTTATGACATTGTCACACGTACATGTACAGGACGAGTCTTCATTCATGTGTGTATGATACAACAAACATGTATATACAGTTCATGTCAACTGGAATATAAGAGATGTTATAGTAGCTGGGGACAAATATGGTTCCTCGTACATTGGCTGAAGGGAGGTTGACATAGAAAGTTAAGAGTGAATGAAGGTATAGATGGAGAGGCTGGTGTATTAGAAAGGCTATGATGATAGGCTGTCAGGTATACAGTACGGACCAATCTACAATTTAAACCTTTATACAGTTCCTATGTATGCATTTACCTATGTATACAGTAAGTTATAAGTTATCACGATCATACTCTGATATGGACTTTTATTTAATAAAAAAGGAAGATCAACACTCACAGTACATGTGCATGCACTGCATTAGACATACACAGTGTAATAATGCATAACGATCCAATATGGTAGTATGATGAATTCCACATACACTAACAGGATAAACATGTGTTTATCTATAAGTGCAGAAGGAAGAACATTTAAACAAATAATTTGTACATGTATAGTATTATGTCATGATGTCTCAGTATGTTCACAAATGTGGTCATGCTCAAATATCAAAAACCCACAGTAACTTCTGAACTGTCCTACCAGGCATTTCTATGGTTACTTGGGGGCCCACCAGAAAAGTCTGGAACGAATAAATAACTCGTATACACAGACAACAGAACAAGCATAGGACCACTTGGAAACTGAGGAGCCAACCAGCTTAATTTGTGGATCCTAAAACACAACACCAGAAAAGAAAATGGTCCATCATCACTTAAGAACAACATGATCATAATAATCAGTATACACGAAGGGGTCCAAAACCGTGGACAGCGGAAGTGGCGCACTTTATGGCTTCCAGTAGGAAAAAATGTATGGTGATTGCTAGCAGCAAAACTCCAGAAAACGGCTATTTGGTGCCCTTTTATTTTTTATCCTACACATTTAAAACTTAAACCCAACACAATACAAGGGCTTGTCATCGCGCTGCTGCTTTCATAGAAGTAAAACTTGATACAAACAGAAGAAATAAAGCCTCGAAATGAAACTATTTCTGGAAACTAGGGTACCTTTATTTTTGGAAGGAATTTTTCGCCGGCTATAAAACTTGATAGAGGCAATTCTAGAGGGTTAGTACTTGGTGTACAGCAAATAACAGAGAAAAGTAGACGGAATGTATAACTATACTGAGACATCAAAGTAATAGTAAAAACGCCCGTTTTATAAACACAAAAACTCCACGATAATTCATCATTTAGTTCTTAAAAATCATATAAACAGATTTCCAACCTGTCACAAACATCCCATAGAAGCTTGATCCTTTGGCTAAAACGAACAATCCCAGTGTGTGTAGGTACTTCTCATGTAAGATCCACAAATTAAGACTTTATTTTTGGAAGGAATTTTTCGCCGACTACTCAGGACCCTGGGGTTTGGCTGATACACAGTAAATGTCCTGGAGATTACAGTGTGTAACTCACGAGGACGAGGTCTTGTTATTCTTTAAGTTTTAGGTGTATAAACTTGTTGATAATTTGTAATTTACCTCGAAAGCCACCAACACGTGCTTTCCCGCCGCCGCCGCGAATCATTGTAACAATATTCATTGGATTGTAACAATATTCATTAGATTGTAACAATATTCATTGGATTGTAACAATATTCATTTCGATTTTTGCCATCACGTGTGAGATTGAAGCCATAAAATAAATGTCTAAGCTTTTCCACCCCTTCGTGTATACTGAATATGAAAAATGTATATTTTGAAACTGCTTTTATCCAGAATTGTGGAAAAGTGGGCGGTATCTTGCCCACAGCTTTACCTTCGCTATAATTGTGACCAGGCATGAGAAAACCAGACCTGTGTCACAAAAATCATGTTCTGAGTTATTTATACCACTGGATAGAGCAGAAAATGCTCTTGAAAATGAGCTACAATATGAAAGATTCTGTTGTAGCACCATGGAGAAACGAACGGTTGAAAAAACGAAAATCGTTCGCGTTCGATCGCGATCAACGGTCAGTCTTTATCGACTTGCAACTTCACAAATGTATAGCGCCTGCTTCTGAAACTTGACCTTTACAGACCTTTCTGAGCTAGCAGAGCAAGTTTTGTAAGTGTTTGAGGCCATTAAAGGCAACTGGTCGATCGAAATTCCGCCATTGAATTACGCGACCACGCCCCATGTTTTTAATTATAACTCAAATTCAATTTTTGTGACACATGCTTGGTCACAATTAGCGATGTCAATTTACGGTATCTTTTGCGAAATTTTTTCTCTAAAATTTGGTGTGGAAAAGTACGTGATCGGGTGGCACACGTTGTCTCACTGGTTTTATGGAGATTTATTCCAATGGCTGTGGGTAACTTTTAGTGCTGATTTTAATTATAATGCTAGTATAAATTTTTTTTTGTTGCTTCTATTGGTCTTAAACTGGCCGAATATGACATTACCGAATCGATGCTACTTCAGGGCGGGTTATCTGAAAGTTGCAGCGATATTTACTGCATACCAGAGTTAC
>JAYJLX010053038.1:0-11060 GCA_036873525.1 Chalinula nematifera | reverse complement strand
ATTAGGATCCATTAGCTTGAAAGTTCCCTCATAATACTTCTGCCTATCTTGGTGATTGTTTGCTAGATCTTGATTGATCAGCTGTGGCAGTTGTTTTGCTTTTTCCCTTTTTTCATCCAGAGTTGTTCCATAAATTGATTGAGGCCTGGCAAAAACTCTAGTTGTAAAATTATCAATTGTTGGATCTGCTGTTCCAACATAATTTCCAATTCCCCTGGCTTTTATTTTTATTTTCTCTGAATCATCAGCTGTATTATCATTTATATCAGCAACAAATGTTTTTGGAGAATCTACCGAATCATCAACATAAAGCTGAACATTATCATAATATGTTCCCTTGTATTCTGGAAAAACATCATCATTTAAGTTGCTAGCATTAGATTGAAAAGCATCTCCAAAATATAAAAATGCTGGATAAAATAATATCCTTATGGCAAAATTTGTATCAGCATCAGAATCAAATTCTCCATATGGGCTGGATATTTCTCCAGAAAAACTCAACCATTTATTATAATCCTCTTTTCTTACTCTTAATTGGCCTCCCCCTCTATATGTTGAGATGCTATTTTGCCATCCAGATCTGCTCTCAAAACCGAAATCAACATTCCCATCATTAGATCTCCAATATTTTTTTGGATTGTTTATATCTATATTCCCAGATGAATCTAGCTCATATAATATGATCCTATATGGGAGCCTAACCTCATTATAATCAATATTTGAAAAAGCACTTAATGGCTGAGGAATTGGATCCATATGCACATAAACATTTGCCTCAACTCTTAAATTTTCTGTGAATCCTTTTACATTCCTAATGTTGGATCCCTGGCCTGTCATTATAGCAATAGGTGTTTGTGATGGTGTGTGCTGAGTTCCAGCTCTGATCCCATTATGATAAACTGATGTCATTGGGGTAATTGCCTTTGTAAAAAATGAGGATCCTCCTTGTTTTCTAAAATTTGCTCCATGAGTAGGACTATTGTTTGCTGAATAACATCTAATCCATTGGCTGGTATATGCAACCTGGGCTGTTGTTGGATAGCCTCCAAAACTCCATCCCTCATGGAATCCAACTTGTACAGGATTTCCATTGCCAACATATTCCATTCCAGAATTGCTCCAGATTTGATCTTTTTTAAATTGATTAATATCAACCTCATTCTCAATGCTTTTTACTCTTGGCCTGTAAAATTCTTTGAGATCAATTGGCTTTAATTTTTCTGGGGCAATATATAGCCTGGATTCAATTTGATTAGCAAAAAAGTTCCCAGATCCAGATCCGTATTTATGCCATAATGTATTATAATTTAATGTATTTCTTAATCTATTTCTGACAAAATTAAAAGTGTTAGAAACTGCAACTCCAGAAACATTATCCCTGGCTCTCTCTCTATATTCATTTTGAATATAAGAATCAAATTGCCCCTGGTTTTGATCAATCATCCAATATCCCTGGGATTGATATATTCTAGCTCCTATGGCTTGCATAATATAAGTTAATTGCTCTTTAGCATTTAATCTGCCATATCCATTTTTAAATTGATAGGGAGTTGTAACATATAAGAAAGTTAAAATCCTGTCAGATAAAACAGAGTTGTTTAATAAATATTCTATATGATAATAGTTAGTGGCATTCCAAAACTGCAATGTTGTAGTTTCATTATCATCATTAATATTTATCATCTTTAAAATATGATATAAAATTTTGTTAAACTGATTTCCAGTTTCCCTGGGAACTAAATATGAATCCCTACCTTTTAATAATGATAGCCCATCAAATGCTTTAAATTTTAACAGATTTGGCAATGGATTTATATCTCTGGCCATATCATCAGCAACCAAAAATCCGATCCAATAATTTTTATAAGTTGAGGATCCAGGATCTAAATATTTTAATATAATTCTATGCTCTTTTTCAGAGGTAAAAACTAGATCATCAAATTGCTTTAAAGATTCCTCCCAAATTTGAATAGTGGCTGATGATCCGTATATAGATCCATATTCATTATCCTCCCCATCATATCTAATAACAATTGGAGATTTTCCACCTTTTACCTGGGATGATGTTCCAGTATATCCTCTCTCTTGAATTATTAATCTATAAGAATGCCCCTCAACATCTCCAAAATCTAGGGTGTATTTATTATTATAAGCCATTTTTTATTGTGTATATCTTGTTCTAGTTTTTTGTGTACGATCTAAAGCAAGAACTAAATTTTCTCCAGAGATCTCAAACTGGCCTCCAACTTCAACATGCTGAGATCCACGATCTGAAAGCATGCCATTTAATTTACTTAATGGAGCAATAACTTCTGGATTTGATCTAGCTCCAGCATATTCACCCATTAACCCCATTGTTGGAGATCCGACAATACCACCCTTTGCAAATGCTGGTACCTTTGCAAAAGATTTTGAAACTATTGCCATTAATCCAGCAATAAGAGCTGGCATTATAAATGCTCCAAATGGCATTTTTTTACCAGTTTCTGTTCCAGATTCAACTGCATTTGCTGTTGATACTGCTTTAGATACTGCAATTTGTTTTAAAGCTGTTTGCATAAGAGCTCCAGCGAAAGCCTTTAAGGGGTTTGTTGAGTTTGCCATACTGCTGGCAAAATTATCAGCCATGCCTAGCATGTTACTCTGTAAAGCCTGGCCAGATTCCTGGAGAAATTGTTGAAAGCCATTATTTTTTTCTTCTAGATCAGTAATGATTCCATCTGGATCTGTTCCAGGATCATCATCATCAGTTCCATCATCTCCTGGGCTAGGAGGTGATTTAAATTCTGGAGCTGGGATCTCAATTGTTTTACCAGAAAAAACTCCTTTGATCTGCTCTAGCAATCCATTGGCCATGTCAGCCCCTTTGCCTGTAAATTCATCAATATCATCAGTAGTAATTAACTCAATTTTTTCTCTGCCTAATGCATCTCCAGTAGCTTTAACAAAATTCTGTATTGCTGAATCTCCAGCCTTTTCAAAAACCCCATTAACATCATCCATCATGCCAGTAAAATTATCATAAACAGCATCTCCTACTCTGCCCATTCCCTCCTCAATTAGATCATAATCAAATGTTAAAGCTCCTTTAATTATATTTCCTAGGCCTCCAAATAAATCTCCTAATAAGCCAAATCCTCTCTGGAATGATGATACTAATGCCTCAATAACTGCAACAGCTATATCATACATAGTTTTAAAAAATGCTCCTATTCCATGAATGATCATGGCAAAAGCTGTTGATTCATTATATAGATCAATAAAATAATTTGCTATATCAACCAGGATCTGTTTGATTCCATCCCATTCATTATAAACAACATATGCAACAGCACTAAGCCCAGCAACTATTAAACCAATTGGAGATAATATTGCCCCAATAATCGAAAGTAAAGTTCCGAATAATGATATGATCATTGGCAATGCCAAAGTAACTCCAGCTAATGATCCAATTAACAATTGAGTTTCAGAATCTAAACTCTGAAAGGATGATACTGCATTTTGAAAAAAGTTTGAAATTGTTGCTATTGCTGATGCAACCATTGGCATTATAACAGCTCCTAATTCTGTCATGCTGGTTGTTATACCATTCATTGATTGTTTTAGTTTGAAACTTGGAGATTTTGCAGTTTCTTCAAATGCCTCATTTAAAGCATCCTGGTTATTATGCATCTCCTCTAATACTGCATTATAAACATCTCCCTGGGATCCAGCTGTACCTAGAACAGCTGTAAGGGCTCTAATATTAGGGAATAAAGCTGATAAGGAATCAATATTTCCACCAGTAGCCTCCATTAACATTTCAAGAGTTCCAGCTAGGCCATCAGTTGAAAGTTTATCTCTTAATCCCTCAGCTGATAAATCAAATTTTGCAAGTTCATCCCTAGCCTCTTGTGTTGGTGATGCTAACCCAGCCATTATAGATCTCAATCCAGTAACAGCTGAGGCACTATCAACCCCTAATCTTGTAAATGTTGCAATAGATGCTCCGACTTCTTCAAATGAGATTCCCATTGTTTGAGCCATACCAACAACCCTCCCCAGAGTTGGAGCTAATTCTGATGCCTCTAGGTTACCCTGTTCAACAACTTTCTTAAAAACATTCATTGCATGAGTTGCACTCATGTTCTCCTTTTTATAGGCATTCATGATCCCTGTTGTAGCTCTCGCAATATCTTTTACATCACCCATTCCAACAGCTGATGCTTTTGATGCCATGCCCAATAGCTCCAGGGCTTTCTCACCCTCTACCCCAGCTGATGTAACTGCAAATAATGCATCAGATACAGCATTCATTGATTGCCCTGTTCTTAATGCAATTCCTTTTATTTTACTCTCATATAATTTTAAATTACTCTCTGAATCTCCAACTAAGGTTTTTATCTTAGTCATGTTTTCATCAAAAGTTTTAGCCATCATTGTTGAGGCTCCTCCGAAAATTGTAAGTGGCAAAGTAACGGATCTGATTGATCCAGCGAATGATTTAAGGGATTTTCCAGCTGATTTTAAGCCAGCTGATAATTTAGAGGAATTAACCCCTATATTAACCATCAATTGTTTTGTAGCCATAGGATATAGAGTTTAGGCAAATTTACGAAAAATAAAAGTTTATTTTTTCCTAAGCTGATCCAGGGGATTTTTTACTGGCTTGTTAAAATTTTTTACTCTTTGTAAAAATGCCTCATATTCTTTTGGTGTTGATTTTGGTTTTCCTATATCCAGATAAGTATCTTGGGGGAGTTTAAACATTTGATGGGGCTTGATCATTTGCCCCTTTTTAATTCCAGAGGTATTATATAGCATAGTTGCATTAAACCTCACTAACTCCCAGGAAAAATATTTTTGTAATAAATGATGCTCAGCCATGAGCTCATTTTCTTTCCATGTAGATCTCCAAAAAGTATCTGGATTTATGCCACATTCTGACATATAAAAATCCATGAGATCATCAATGGTTATGATTTTTTTTTTGCCTTGGTTGTTTGTTTTACATTCCTCTTGATCCCTCCATTCATATCATTCCCCAGGATCCTGGATTCCATCATTGCCTCCATGATCTTAGAAATTTCCTGGGCATCAACATCCTCCATCCACATTCCAACCTGGAATTTATTAAAGGTTATTTCTTTCCCAGTTTCTTGATGATCAGCTAAGATAGCTGAGTAAACAAGATCTCTGATTGCTCCAATGTTTGCAGATCCATCATTAAAAAGATCCCCAATTTTATCAATGGGGATCCCCAGGGCTTCAGTAAAGTTTGCCCAAAAATTCATAGAAAAATGCATTGTATATTTTTTACCATTTAATTCAATGATATAATATCCTCGCCTTTTATTCATTCGCTAAAATTTAATTTATAATCTATTAGTTAGTTGATTTTACAATATCTCCAGTTAGAGTTATAGATCCAGAATAAGATACAGGAGATTCCATCTCTGCACTCATTTCAACTGAATCTAGAAAACCCTCAGCTGTATATATAGCATCACCTGTTACTGCTGTTCCAAATACACAAGTTATTTGAGTTCTAGCTAATACAAAATCAGCCAGCTCAATAGCATTTGTAGTATCAGAATAATCAACTAAACCATCAAAAGAAATAGATCCAGAGATAACACCAGCAATATGTTCAGCAAATCCGTTTGAATCTTTTGTTGTAGCTTCTGGCAGATCATTAGATAGTGATAATGAGCATGATGTTGTGTGCCCTAAAGTATTTCCCTCAACTTTTAGAATTAGATTAGTTCCATTAAAAACATTTGTTGTTGGCATATCTAAAAAAATTTATTTGTTAATATTAATGCCAAAGATACAAAATAAATTATTAAGCTGAATCCCAATCCAGGGCAGTAGTTTGCCATGTATTGTAATCATTAACAGCCCAAACATTCCCAAGATCTGGATCTATAACTCTATATAAATTTGTTATATCAATTTCAATGCTGAAATTTACAGCCTCCTCTAGATTTGCAGTTTCTGAGGCATTGGTAACAAAGGCATCTCCCCTAAATGTATATCCTGTATCTGATTGAATATAAATATCAACTGGAGTTCTAAGTAAAACAAGATCTGAAAGCTCCTCATAATTTAAGGGATCCCCATATCTTGTTAAACCACCAACTGAGATCTGGGCTGATCTTAATCCACAAATAACCTCCTGGAATCCATTTGAATCTTTGTTTGTTGATTCTGGCAGATCTGCCTGGATCGTTAAATTGCAAGTGTTTGAATGGCCGATTATTTGATTATCTGATGATCTAAAAATTGCAAAATTAGTTCCGTTAATTACAGCCATTATGAGATGGTTTGATCTGTGTTAAATATCCAGCTGAAATCATCATTTAAAATTTGGTATTTAATTCTGCAATAAACTTCTGGAGATCCATTATAATGTTTTGTAAAACTCTTAATTGAAACTCCCTTATTTTTAAAATTAAAAACCTGGGGATTTGCTGATCCTGGAATTGTGTTTGTTACCTCAGAATTAAAATAGAAATCATCTCCAAAATGATTAACAATAGCTCTCCTGGGAAATTCAGCAATAACCCTCATGGGCTGATTTCCAGAATATGCAGAATACTCTAATTCAAATGCATTTTTAAGAGTTCCATTAAATAGGATCTCACCTCCATTGTTGTCATAAAACCAAAGGCACTCCTCAACAAAAATGAAACTCCCTTGCCCTGGAGCTGGTATAACTTCAACTCCCTCAATATCTATAAATCTAACCTCTATGCCAGAATTCATGGATGTTGATTGATTTGTTGTTAATGTATTAGTTGCTGGATCCCAGCTCTGAACTTCTAATCCAGCAATAATATTTCCATTTAATTGAATTGAATTTCCAGCAACAGGAGTTCCAAAATTCAAACTGATTTGATAGGTTGTTCCTGTTGTAAATGATCCTGTATGAGTTCCCCTTGCAGTAAGGCCATCAGTAGTATTAAAATTTGTGATCTTTATTGTTTTATATCTGGAGCTCTCAACAAATTTTCCATTCTTACCAAATCCTGGTAAATATTTTGGCTGGTTTACAGCCTGGGCAGTTCCAAAAAAATCTCCCTGGCCATATGTTCCAAATACAACATAATCAAAATTATCCGAGATAAATAAATTTTTAGAATCAATATTTAAACCCTTAGCTTTAAAAGCTCCATTAACTTCAAAGGCTGATGTTGGATTTGTTGTTCTAATTCCAACCTTTGCATTTGATGCAGAAAATAAATGAGTTTGCCCTATAAATTCAGATTCACCTCCAACCTCTAGATCATTGGTTACATCTAGATCTCCAGAGATCTCAGCTCCTTGGCCAGATCTGCCTAATTTTAATGCTGTTGTATTTCCCTCACCATCTTCAATTGGAGTTGTTCCAGATGCTGGAATTGGCTGAGTTGAATCCTCAGCTTTTAATAACCCATTGTAAGTATCTTTGATCTGTTGATTTCCTAAATCTGCCATAATTATTTTTTAAATATTTTTTCAGCTGATCTCATTCCAAAATATGAGGCATAGGTTGTAGTTAAAAGGATCTTATATAATTCGATCCATTCATTATTTATATTAAATGCAATCTCTAAAGAATCAGCAACAATGAATAGAAATAATGATATTGTTAAAAATATCAGAGTTAATGGCCTAACAGATTTGGATAATTTATTATCTGATTTCATATCATAACCCCATCTATTTGAGATCTCATTCATCTCTTTCATCTCTTGATCCAGGATCATCTTAGCCTGTTCTTTGTCAGCTGGAGGCATCTCTGGATCCTTATCAATTAAGTTTTTTACAATTCCGAGAACTCCAGAATCTGGCATCAGATCTCCAACAACATTTAAGATCTTAGAATTTTTGCCTAATAAAAATTGCCCCAGTTTAGTTTCTTTAAATGCTTTTTTTGCCATGATATTAAATTTGTGAATATTCTATTTTACAATCAAAACAAGGGCAGGCCTTGCTACTCCATTGATTATGCCCAGAGATCTCAGCCTCTGGATATATTTTTCTAAGATCTTTTAATAATGATCTTAACTGATGTTTTTGAATATCAGTTCTTGTATCTTTTGGATCTCCGTTTTGATCTAAGCCTCCAATATAACAAATCCCCAGGGAGGATCTGTTTATGCCTTTTACATGAGCTGGGATCCTGTCAACATCTCTGCCAGTTTCTATTGTTCCCCTGGCATCATTACGGACTACCCAATTATAGCCTATGCCACTCCAGCCCCTATTTTTATGCCATCTATCAATGTCCTCAGCTGAGAAATCCATTCCCTCCTTTGTAGCTGAACAATGAACAACAATATGCTTTATTATTCTTTTACTTTTTTTTACCCCTGGTATTGGGTTTTCTTTTTTTGGTTGCTTTTTTTCTTCTACTTGCATAATAATATTTCTTTGTTCCTTTTATAAGTTTTGGATCAATACAATCATCTTGTTTACAATCATTAACCTCATTGCAATAGCATTCTGGATCATCACACCATCCAGCCAGATCCTTAGCATTATAAACGAAAAACTTTTTGATCCATGCCCATATTTTTTTTAATGTCATCATAATAATTAAAGTTGCCAATTTATACCTAGTTTTAAATATTTTAAATTCTTATCCCAGAATTTTGTTTTTTCGAGCTCAGCAAATATGCCAAATGATTTGCTTAAATACCATCCAGCAACTACCCCATAATTGTAATCAATCCAATTATTTTTATCTACATGGAGCTCATATGAAAAATCCTCATTGCCATAAATATGCTCATGAATTGGATATACTGAAGCCCATGCATGCATATAAAAATTATCTTTGAAAGTATAATAATCAGCTCCGAAAACTCCAGATAATGTTGCTAATGTTCCGATCTTATCCAGCTCCTCAGCATTATAAGCATTAACTATTTTCCAATAATGATTAGATCTAAAATCTTGATCTGTATCAGCAATTCTATCTCCATTTGGATTAGTCCACCACCAATCAGCATTATCTATAACTCCATCATTATCATAATCAATGCTATAATAATGATCTGTAAATCCTCGATCATAGGCCAGATCCCACCAGGGATTATTTTCTAAATAATCATCAATTGGTAAATAACCAAATGGCAAATGAGTTCTAACTACTGATCCCAGGCTTAATGATAGTTTTTTGTTTTTACCTATTGGCAATCTGAATCTCAGATCTAATGCCTGGTAATCTAAATTGATTAATCCGTTTTGTTGATACTCACCTTTGATCATCCAGTAGTTGGCCATATATCTCATGAAATATTTTTGAGATGTATATTCTCTGCCTTGTTGTTTTCCTTTGCTATATTGAGCCTGGTATTCCCATCCAGAAACTGCCCCAATATTTGATGATAATCCATAAGATTGCTCAGATCCATCATACCATTTTCTGGCCTTATTTTCATAATCATATCTGGCAATTTTTCTGATCCCAAAATTCATGATATAATCATTTTCAACTTCTGGAGATACATTTATAACCTCTCCTCCCTGTGTTACAAAATATCTCTCTGGTTGAAATAATGGGCTATTCTCTGAATGGCTTGCATAAAGAGTTGAATATTTAAAAAAGTTTGTAACCCATTTAAATTTTTTCTTATTGTTTTCTTGGGCTGTTATATTGAACACCAGGAACAAAGTAAACAGCATTGTTATTATTTTTTTCATATCCTCCTAAATTTAAATCTAATTTTTTATAATGTTTTTTTTTCTCAAATAATGGGATGGTTAAACTTATGCTCAACCCTCCCAATGTTGTTGCTAATATATCATCATGATCAACATAACCATCAAAATATTTTGCATCAATTAATTCCTTGCTAACTCCAGCCATAAATGATGTACATAATCCACTCCAAAAAGCTAATTTTTTATCTCCTGTTTTAGAATATGCATAAGTATAGGCAGTTCCTCCAATTATAAATCCTCCAAGATAATGGAGCTCATGATCTTTTTTAATTTGAGCATTAGCATCCATGATCATTAGAATTAAAATTTGGAAGATAATAATCCATCTATTTCTTTTTGCATTATTCCAATACATTCATCATCCAGTTTTAAGCTGATTCCAGCCTCAATTCTTTTTATCTCTTTGCCATTTTGATATAAGATCAGAGTTGGCAAAAACTCAATTTTTTCCTTTGCAAATATTTCCCCATGTTTTTCAAGATCAAACTCATGAATATTATGAGATCTAAAAGGTTTTAGATCTATTTCACCATCAGCACAAAATTCAGCAGAAAATTGAACAATGCTGATTCCATCCTTGTAATTTTGTCCAGAAATATTTAGGGCAAATAATAAAAATAAAATTGTAAATAAAGCTCTCATTTAGTTTACTTTTTTGGAGATCTCGTATAGCCTTTCATCAATCTTATTTAAAGATTCTTTAACTTCAACAACATCCTCCTTAATCCCATTAACATCAACCTCAACCTTTTCAATAATTTTTCTGGTGAGCTTGTCCTTAAACTCATATTCAACTCCAGTAATTTCTGGCTTAGGCAATTCTTTTGCCTCAGCAATATCTGCCTTTAATGTAAAATAAGTTGTTGCCAGGGAAATAGTAAATCCAATAATGATCCCAATTGTTTTTAGATCCAGGGTTACCTTTGATTCTTCTGAAATTTCTGTTGCCATTAGTTCTCCATTGTTTTAAAATTAATATCAATTACAGATCTAACATAAAAACCATCAGATCTCTGTTCTTGGAAGAAATTAATATTATCTAGTTCAACAGAGTAAATTTTAAATCCTGTTGTTCCAGAAAACCATGGAGCATTTCCCCTGGCTATAATTACATCCATTAAATTATCTGAGATTAAATTGCATTGCTTATCTCCTCCAGATGTTTTTGCTGATCTTGTATGAACTTCAAATGTTATAATATTATCAGTTCCATATGCATCCCTATTAACAGCTGAGGATTTTGATTGGTTAGATCTTATGTAAATATACGGATAACTTTGATTAGGGAGGATCTTGTTTGTAAATTGAATTGTTTGCCCTCCAATAGCATTATCAAGAGTATCTCTAACAAGAAAACTCTGCTCAAA
>JAYJLX010053027.1:0-11060 GCA_036873525.1 Chalinula nematifera | reverse complement strand
TAGTTGTGTTCTTCATATCTTCCTCATTCAGTACATTAGTTACTGTCCAGTTATCATCAGTAGGGGAGAATACTACATAGAACATTGATCACATGATTATACAATAATTATAATAGAAAGTGAGTATAATACAAAATAATTAGTTACATTATTAATGATACATTCAAAATACAGTAATTCATGCTTCCTTCAATACACACAGTATGTACATATATGCTATTACTACCTAACTCAATAATCATCAATCTGCTTGGACTTGTGATGTATCTTTCTCCAGATAAAATCAGCCATTTACAGTGATCTGACATACTGTAACAGCTTATGGAGTAAAACCATCTCTTTGTGACTATCTCAGGTAGAGAAATCTATTCAATGAAATACGAAAAACATGATATTTGTGCACTCTAAAAGTATGATTTAAATTAATATACCTGTTTCCATTGATAGTTATTGCTAATATCCATTAACCAACAATCAGGTGTACCAACTCCTCCCAACACTAGTAGATAATGCTTCTCTTCTCCATTACCAGATGCACTACTGATAACAACACTGGAATGAGCATATCTTCCCTTAGGCCATGGTACATTGGTAGCAGAATGGTCTAGTCTCTGGAAATCCTACACAATAAAAGATAACCATAAACTTACTATGGTAACGAAAAAAGTTAATTGTAAAACACACAATGATATAATTATATTAACCCTTTAACAACCATTTGCACATGTAGGTGTTGTTAAGGGTTATGAAGGGCAACAAAAACAGGCTGACGAAGGACCAACACATGCAAAACCATGCAGAGTGAAAACAAAGTATGGGCCTTTATATACCTAAAAAAGAATGGTCAGGTTTCAAGTCGCTGTCCCTCTTCAAATGTGTTAGGATTTTTGATTTTCAGAACTACTGGAGATATAAAATTTAAGGGTCTGGTATGGGTGTGGCTTATAGGCTTTTGTTTCTCTATTAACACATTGATCAATACTCCTGTGTATTTCAGGCCATGCAGTATAAAAAGTAATGATGTATTTCAGAAGATGCAGCCACAAAGCATTTTGGGTGTTGAGGGTGTGACCGTTAGTAATGTATCCGTCAAATACGACACATCCTATTATGCATAATGCAAAGGGACAAAATAATTTGGCCACTAAAGGGTTAATTAAAATAATTTATGAATATATATATATAGTCTATGATATAGTTACAACTTGAACACAATCAATAATACTCAAACAGAATTAGACTGTCAAACACACTATAGCTTACAACTGTGTTATTGGTATATGAGACTACGAAGACATCATTGGAATGTTCCCCAATGTGTTTATTGATACACTGTCCTCCGAATATAATGGATTTGTTACCAGGAAGAGTATTGATGGAGAAACCATATGATGGAGGAATCACACTACCAGTTCTCACTGGAACTATCCATTTACCTGAGAAAAGAAATAATCAATGATAATTGTCTAGTCAAAACCAAAAAAAATTTGTTAATTTTACCAACATATTTTTTTCTACTTTAAGGCCGATTTACACTATAAACGTAATGTTCATGTAACGTAAGAAAATACATGGGAAGAGTACAAATTGTTAACGTGACATTTAAAGTAAAATTTGATTCAATTTTTATGTCACGTTAACGGTTTGTACTCTCATTCACATTTGCTTACGCTATGTAGAAGTTGCACATGCATAGTGTAAATTTGCCTTTAAGTGACACCAACTATGAATAGTATTAGTATACCTGGTGCAGTTGATACACACATGATGTGCACCTCATTAGTGTAGCACTGTGATGAGCCACGATAGAGAGGAGTATATTGGGCATGTGATGGTCGATTTAATGGTAATGGACCCTGCCCACCAATAACAAGGATGTGGTCGTCACCATTAATACTGAACGGAATCATTCCACATCCATCTTTCTTCATAGGCCCATTACTACAGACGATCTGGTTCCATTTGCTACTTGTAGTGTTCAATACTAATAGGTCATTATGGTAACGAACACCACCTTGCGATCCACCAAAGTAATAAATATCATTACCAACACAACAACTACCATAATCCATTGCTCCATTAGGTGGAGTACCAGTTGTCGGTCTCTTCACAATGCTTGCGTTTAGGATATTGAACACATCAACAGATGATAAGAATTGCCTTTTCTTAGGATTATCATAAGAATGTGGTAAACCAGGTCTAAGTAGTAAACCAGGTGTATCTCCACCCCAAATATAAATATCATCTCCAACCAGAACAGAAGTATGGCCAAAGCAATATTCATCTTCTACAAAGAATGAAGCATAATAATAATTATATAATTAAACTAATAGAAAGAATGCCTTACCCATTACGTTAAATGTGCAATTGAGTGTAATTTAAAAATAGTCTACTGGCACTCCCGGTACCTTCTTCTTCATCTGTATTTCGAGAAAGGTCAAATCGGTTGGGTCATGCCGACGGTCATGCTTAGATCTAAGTAGCCCTGCCCATATAAAAGTTAATAATTTAATTATTTAATGGTCTCCCATGCCATAATGCCAAAACCATAGAAACATGCAGTTTCCACGGATCTTATTTATACCTAGAAAGTTTTTCGTACCTATTTAGTTGTGCTTGGATCAGAGTGCAATTCAGTGCCAAGTAGACCAAACAACTTAGTTATGGTTATTTTCATTTCCAATCAGCCACACCCCTGCCAACGTGCATACAATGATTAATAATTTCCATCATACCACTGGGATGCATGGCACCAAGAATATAGCCAGTCAATCAGCAACCAAACTTTCATTAAGGCATCGTAAGATGTAGCATCGCACCACCATGTAATGCCAATTACGTACTGAAATGCAGCTATAAAGCTACAACAAAATTATATAAATCTACATAATAATAGCATGTAGAAGTCATGTTGTTCGCATTCAAATCATGTGGATTATAATCATTGAATTTTTTCCAACCTACATAATAGCATAAGATTAACTAGCCAGTGATTATAATTAATAGCTAATAATGATAATATAAGATAGAGTGGCTGTGTGTGACGTTACCATGACACAGGCAGATGAACTTCTCGATGACTTGGGCATCGAATTGTTCAAACGATTTCTACAGCGGCCTTATGACAACAGATGGCATGAACACAGCGACATGTTGCGTTAGGACCATTACATGGACAGCATCTTTTTTCCCAACATTTGTAATTATTATTATTGATTGATTGTGTGTATTTAATTATTAATAACTTTTTATAATTTAATAGAGGGTAAAGGTCTATTCATTGCTTCCATTGACTATGACCCAGCATTATCTGATGGAAGATTAAATGCTGGAGATGAACTGATTAAGTATATAATTATATATTAATATCACAAATAACAATGCTATTGGTACAATTTGTGATTCATGACTGGTACAACAGATACATGCTGGTAATCAAGATGATGGTACAGTGGAACCTCATTATAGCGGTCACCACTGGCCAAAATTTAGTGGCTGTTGTATCGAGGTGGCTTTTTATTTAATTGATATTAATTAGGGCCAGACTTCCTGACCGCTATAAGCAAGTTGACCGCTATATATACTGGGTGACCGTTAAACGAGGTTCCACTGTATTATTATTAACCCTTTTATTACTGTAATATATAGCTGGTATAATACCCCCAACACAAACTAACAATTAATGTACATATTTTTTGTTCATTACAAGAATGCGATACTATTATTGTCCAGGGTGACAGACATATATAGTTTGTGCATGTTTTTAAAACTTCGAATATTAACTCAAGAATTAATTCCTAATCTTGCGTTATACATTGAACAATTATTGCTAAAAATTTTTTTAAAAAAAATTTTCACACACCCACACATATACATAATTATGCAATTATTAAAGCTATGAAGCTAACCGTATGGCATACGAAAAAAATTATAAATTAAAGTTAAACTATTCAATTCCTTAGTCCAATCGATCAGTCAGTGTTGTAGTGTTTGTAATGTATTCAGTATCTCCATTGATGTCAGTCGTTGGTTACGATCATTGTTCATACACTTCAACACAATCTCTCTCATGGCTGGCCAATCGATATCCTGAGCTCTCCTGTATCGCATACTACTGTCCATTTCTGGTACACGGTGTCGTGTTATTTCCGTTAATAGCACTCCAAAGCTGTATACGTCCATTGCTGGGGTGTGGTGTTGTGGAATGAGGGCTTCAGGAGCAGCGTAGGCTGGATTACCAGGGATAACGGAATTGTTGCTGATGTGCAGTTGGAGATTGGCTGATCCGAAATCCGATAGCTTGGCCCTCCATTTGTCGTTGGGAAGAGGCTCCATCAGTACATTAGGACTACTGATGTCTCTGTGTAGGATTGGCTGAGGTCTCCACTGATGGAGGTAACACATTGCAGTGCATATATCAGAGGCAATACCCACAACTTGTGGGCGTGTAAGGGGCTTGCCTATTTCCAGTTGCTTGTGTAGGCTGGTAGCCATCAGCTCGTATAGCAGGATGGGGTTACCCACTCTAGTGGCCCCAATGAACTGGACGATATTAGGATGATGTATTTGTGAAGATATCTCCATCTCTCTTGTAAACACTCCTCTATTATAGTCGGACACTATGAGCTGATGTAAGCGCTTGGCAGCTACTCTGGTACCACGAAATACAGCCACCCTGACCTCACCATATGCCCCGCCCCCAATTACGGTATTTGTTAGCTCCACCTCTTCCTTTCGAAGTACCCAGGGACGATTCTCCAGTTGGTCTCGAAGAAGTATAATTTCATCTTGTTTTCTTTGAATTGATTCATCTTTTTGATGAAGGAGCTCATCTTTACGTTGAATTGCCTCGTCTTTCTCTCGAAGTTGTTGTCTAGTAATGTCGTGCGCTCTTCTCTCATCTTCCAGTCTTCTCTGTACCAATGATAGCTCTGAGACCATCTACCATAGCAATAATAATAATAAATGAATGGATGCCAATTACATTCAGTTATAATATCCTATATCAAGGACTACTATTACCAGCTAGGGGCCATTGTATTATATTACATTATACTAGTGTAGTATAGTGTAGTATAGTTTAGGCCCATTATATTGGGTATATTTAGAGTCAGTTATCATAGTAACCACATGATCCATAGCGAGGGATACATTAATTTAGTCAATATGTTCATTCGTTAGCAAACTGAAAGTGGCAAAAGTGAGTTTGAGCTTGTTGCTCGATAGGCAAAGCTTTTGAATGAATTTATGAATTACTTTTGATATTATGCCTTTCTTCTTCAGTTGCTAAAATTTTGGTGTGCGCACAATCATGTGCTTTTTTAACCATTATTAATTGCGTAGCTATATAGCTAGCTATAGCCTAATTGATCAGCCACTCCTTTTGTTTGTTGCAAATCCATGATATAGTAATGTCTACCCAGTGCCATACAGTTGAGCTCTAGAAAGTCTTTCCAGAACGCAAGAGATTTGCATGCATCTTTCCAGAACGCAAGAGATTTGCATGCACTTTTGTGCTATAGTTATTATATAGCTAACCTCTTGCTCTCTTTGCTTCAGTTGTGGTTTCAATAACTGAACTTGTTCCTCTTCTTCTCTCCTACCCCGCCGCTCTGAGAGACGATCTGATACTAGTTTAGTATAGTTAGTTGTGTTCTTCATATCTTCCTCATTCAGTACATTAGTTACTGTCCAGTTATCATCAGTAAGGGAGAATACTACATAGAACATTGATCACATGATTATACAATAATTATAATAGAAAGTGAGTATAATACAAAAAATAATTAGTTACATTATTAATGATACATTCAAAATACAGTAATTCATGCTTCCTTCAATCACTGTGTGTACAATGATATGCCATTTTTACCTAACTCAACAATCATCAATCTATTAGGGCTAGAGACTTCTAATCCTCCAGATACAATCAGCCATTTACAGTGATCAGACATACTGTAACAGCTCATGGAGTGACGGAATCTTTTTGTGACTACCTCAGGTAGTGAAATCTATACAATGAGAAATAGGGAAAATATTTGGGTGCTCTAAAGTTATGATTATAAAATTATATTACCTGTTTCCATTGATAGTTATTGGTAATTTCCATTAGCCAACAATCAGGTGTACCATATCCTCCCAACACTAGTAGATAATGCTTTTCTTCTCCATTACCAGATACACTACTGATAACAACACTGGAATGATAACATCTTTCCTCAGGCCGTGGTACATTGATAGCAGAATGGTCTAGTCTCTGGAAATCCTACACAATAAAAGATAACATGATAATGAAAACAAAATTAATTGTAAAACACACAATGATATATATTAACCCTTTAACAACCATTGACGCATGTAGGTGTTGTTAAAGGTTATAAAACTTGTCAAGGGGTGACAAAAACAGGCTGACAAGGGGACCGATGTAAGCGAAATCAGTGAGAAAAACAAAGCAGTAAGGGCGTTATCTAGAAAAGGAGTGGTCAGGTTTCACGTTGCCGTCCCTCTTTAAACATGTTACAATTTTCCGGTTTTCAGGACATATAAAATCTGAGGGTGTGGTAAATAGGTATGGCTTATGAAGGTATATATGAAGGTTAAGGGTACATGTTGGTAGATATAGCCATTTTGGGTATGTGACCATTAGCGACCTATAGGCTGTTAAGCATGATATATATGTCCTATGCAACGGGACAAAAATAATTTGGTCACTAAAGGGTTAATTATTAATAACTCATGAATAACTAATAAGCTGATCACGACTTCAACACAATCAAATATAGAGGCTTTGCGATGAGTTATGAATATCATTAACACATCGCCATTTTAAGTGGCAAGAATATGAAATTTTTTTTTTTTTTTGAAGTTTCTCCATACTGAACAAATGCTGAGCAAGCAAATACCAAATCACAGTATGATAAGTAGAATTTCACTACAGGTAACTCACTTTCTATTGTTTTATAATGAACAGAAATTCAAAAATCGTTTTTTTGCCTACTCGGCACTCTGTACATTCTTACCACTCCAGATGGCAACACATTAATGATATTCATCACCGTTTATGATATTCATAACTCGTCGCAAAAAAAAATACTCAAACAGAATTAGACTGTCAAACATAAGGACAATACTAACTTACAACTGTGTTGTTGGTATATGAGACTATGAAGACATCATTGGAATCATATTTCTTATTGTGCTTATTCATATACTCTCCTCCAAATATAATGGCTCTGTTACCAGGAAGAGTATTGATGGAGAAATTTTCTGATGGAGGAAACGCACTACCAGTTCTCATTGGAACTGTCCATTTACCTGAGAAAGAAACAATTAATATAATTACAGTGTTTAGCACTGAAGTCATTAGTAGCAACGACAGTTGTCTTGTTGAAACCACAAAAAAATTATTTTATTTCACATACGTTTATATTCTACTTTATTAAGCAACACCATGCAAGTCACCGTGCCAACTACGAGTATATATCATATACCTGGTGTGATTGATACACACATGATGTGTACCTCATTAGTATAAAACAATATTGAGTTGTGATATTCAGGAATGTATTGGGCGTGTGATGGTAGATCAATATTTTTTGGTAATGGACCATAACCACCAATAACAAGGATATAGTCATCCCCATTAATACTGAATGGAATCATTCCACATCTACATTTCTTCATTGGTCCATTTTTAGATCTACATGCGACCTGGCTCCATTTGTTACTTGTAATGTTCAATGCTGACAGTTCATTATGGAAACAGTAAACACCACCACAATGCCCACCAAAGTAATAGATATCATCACCAACACAACAGCTACCATAATCCATTGCTCCAAAAGGTGGAAAACCGCCAGTTGTTTGTCTCTTCACAATGCTTGCATTCAGGATATTGAACACATCAACAGATGATAACAACTGGCTTTGCACAGGATTTAAATGAGTATATGGTAGATTAGGTCTTTCTCCACCCCAAATATAAATATCATCTCCAACCAGAATAGAAGTATGTTTATTGAAAAATTCATCTTCAAAAGAATGAAATATAGTATTGATATCAACTAATAAAGAAAACAGTTTTATCATACCCATTGTATACGTTGTGCTTGAATCCGAGTGCAAGTATCGCAAAGAACTAGTCTAGCTCGAAGTGTGGCTAGCGAGACTACAAGTACAACGAACGTTAACGAATGACCTTACCAATCAGCCACACCCCTGCCACTCCCCTTACTTGATGAAATAAGTCCATTGTGTTTCTGTGTCACTGAGCATTGCATTGCAATATTGTAAATAATTATTGAACTAAAATTAATATACAAATTAGATATGCTTATTCAATTAAATCAAGATAATTGTTTTCAAGATGAAAAAAAGTAATATTTTAGCATTTTGGGATATGTACTCTATATCAGATGGATATAAAAATTAGCTCCTCCCATAAATACGTAGCATATGTTTATTGTTTAATCAGTTATATTTCATGAACCATTAATCGTATTGGAAATATTTCTTGATTTCTGTGTTTGGTGTATGTTAAAAACTGTGTTAAATGCCATATGTCGTCAAACCACAGCTGCTTAACTAGATGGTTTTATTTTGTGTTATACATTGAACAATAATATTGTTATAAATTGAACAAAATAATTATATGCAGTTATTAAAATAATTATAAACACACAATTACAAGTATAAAGAATATTCAATTCCTTAGTCCAGTCAGTCAGTGTTGTAATGCTTGTAATGTGTTCAGTATCTCCATTGATGTCAGTCGTTGGCTACGATCATTGTTCATACACTTCAACACAATCTCTCTCATGGCTGGCCAATCGATATCCTGAGCTCTCCTGTATCGCATACTACTGTCCATTTCTGGTACACGGTGTAGTGTTATTTCCGTTAATAGCACTCCAAAGCTGTATACGTCCATTGCTGGGGTGTGGTGTTGTGGAATGATGGCTTCAGGAGCAGCGTAGGCTGGATTACCAGGGATAACAGTTTTGATGTGCAGTTGGAGATTGGCTGATCCGAAATCCGATAGCTTGGCCCTCCATTTGTCGTTGGGAAGAGGCTCCATCAGTACGTTAGGACTACTGATGTCTCTGTGTAGGATTGGCTGAGGTCTCCACTGATGGAGGTAACACATTGCAGTGCATATATCAGAGGCAATACCCACAACTTGTGGGCGTGTAAGGGGCTTGCCTATTTCCAGTTGCTTGTGTAGGCTGGTAGCCATCAGCTCGTATAGCAGGATGGGGTTATCCACTCTAGTGGCTCCAATGAACTGGACGATATTAGGATGATGTATTTGTGCAGATATCTCCATCTCTCTTGTGAACACTCCTCTGTTATAGTCGGACACTATGAGCTGATGTAAGCACTTGGCAGCTACTCTGGTACCACGAAATATGGCCACCCTAACCTTGCCATACGAACCTTTCCCAATCTTGGTATTTGTTAGCTCCACCTCTTCTCTATGAAGTACCCAGGGACGATTATCCAGTTGCTCCTGAAGATCTGCATTTAGTTCTGCTTCTTTCCTTCGAATTGATTCATCCTTTTGTCGAATAACTTCATCCTTATGTTGAAGGAGCCCATCATTGTGTCGAATTGCCTCGTCTTTCTCATGAAGTTGCCTGTCCTTTTGCTGCAATGAGTTGTCTTTTTGCTGAATTACTTCATCTTTTTGCCGAATGACAGCATCTTTCTCTCGAAGTTGTCTTTCTTTTTGCCGAATAGCTTCATCCCTTTGTTGTCTAGTAATGTCGTGTGCTCTTCTCTCATCTTCCAGTCTTCTCTGTACCAATGATAGCTCTGAGACCATCTATTATAGCAATAATAATAAATGGTGGCCACTGTAGTACAGTATAGTGTAGTATAGTTAATTAAGGCCCATTATACTGGGTATATACTTGTTTATACAGGCATAGTATGTACTATCCAGTTATTATAACTAACAAGCATTCTTTATTGTATTTTAAAGTATCCAGCTGTGCTGTATTAGCCATACAGTACACTTATTGTATGAGCTGTTCCATGGTCATGTTGATACAGAACACTGTCAGTGGTTGATACAGAACACCTTGTGGTTAAACGTTTATCACACAAACACTCACACAAATGTTCACACAAACACTCACACAAATGAAAGCGCTCACACAGCTTAAATGCTCAAACAAATCCTCACACAACTTTGAATGCTCAAACAAACGCGCATAGAAATTTATATTCACAAGCATTCACTGAGGTAAGCACACACTCAGCGGATGGACTCACAGAAACACTCAGCAACAGCAACTGTCTTCGATACACCCCACATGAAATACCATAAATAAAATTAATTAAAACACGATGAGCATGTGCTTTTATATGCGCAATACAGCACAAAAGGCATGGTCTTGAAAGCCATAGCACTTGGCTTCACCTCGTGCTGTATACGGCTTACTCAACCATGCCTCTTGTGCTATGGTACGCACACAAGCACTCACTACCATTTAACTACTACATATAAAGCATGTCTATAGTATTATACAGCTAACCTCTTGTTCTCTTTGCTTCAGAACTTGTTTCGCTCCTCCTCTCCTATCCTGCCGCTCTGAGAGACGATCTGATATTAGTTTAGTATAGTTAGTTGTGTTCTTCATATCTTCCTCATTCAGTACATTAGTTACTGCCCAGTTATCATCAGTCGGGGAGAATACTATAGAACATTGATCATAGAAATTATAATATTTAGAAAGTGACTATAATACACAATAATTAGATATAAAATACAAAAATATGTTCACAATACAGTAATTCATGCTTCCTTCAATACATAGTGTGTATGTCATTATTACCTAACTCAACAATCATCAATCTGTTTGGATTACGGATATCTAATCCTCCAGATACAATCAGCCATTTACAGTGATCTGACATATTGTAACAGCTCATGGAGTGATGAGATCTTTCCGTGACTGCCTCAGGTAGTGAAATCTAAACAATGAGAAATGGCCGGGAAAAAAATATTTGTGCACTCTAAAAATATGAATAAAATTATATTACCTGTTTCCATTGAT
>JAYJLX010053016.1:0-11062 GCA_036873525.1 Chalinula nematifera | reverse complement strand
GTGATGCTTTTAGCTCTGGCCACAGCAGCACGCAGCTCAGACCTGCTCAGATTGTCCAAAGGAGTCAGGAGGTATTCTTCTGAAGACACCTTGATAATATACCCTAGTGGCCTTGCCAAGCAAGATAGGGATGAACATGTGTCCTCCTCAGTGGTCCTGAGGTTCTTACCTGACCAATCACTTTGCCCAGTTTGTACACTTAGAATGTACGAATCAGCGACAAGGGATCTCCGACGAGACCTCCTGTCAACACAAGCCAATAGTCTTTTTCTCAGCCTCAAGGCTCCCCATACCCCGGTCACATCGGCCACTTTGGCGAGGTGGTTGAGATCCACCTTGGAATTGGCTGGAGTAAACATGAGTGTATTTTCGGCTCACTCGACTAGAGGGGCGGCGACCTCTAAGGCAGCGAGTACCGGGGTTACTATTCAGACTATCCTAGAGACCGCTGACTGGGCCTCAGTTAATACATTTAATACCTTCTACAATCGAAGGGAAGGAGGGAACATTCCTTTCAGCAAGGAGGTGTTGTCACTACAGGGTCCCGGCTCCATTAGTGGTGAGCTGGCTTCAAAATCACGTTGTGATATGTGAGCCGGAACCTTCTGATATACAATACAGGAATGGCTCAGTGCACACAGTGCATGCAAGCTATTCCAGATTGTATGAGGAAGGTGTAGGCGAACATATCACAACATCCCGCCCGTATGTGGTCCCACCCTTAACTGGTTTTTTCCCAATTCTATAGGTTCCAGCACTGCGCATTGAGTTGCCTGTCATTACATTGAACCTATAAAGACTGTTAAAAAATAATGTTGTGATATTTAGCTCCTACCCCTTTGTTCCATTATGGTTTTCGTTTACTATTGCTCTTGGTTTTTACAATATTGTATTCAAAGACCTAAAGAGCGGTATTGCACATGTGCGGGATATACGCAATTGGCAGGGGTGGGCAATAGGTGTGGTTTTAATTTAATTAATTCAAAAGTTCACTGTATTTTCCTGTGAGAGAAGACCTTCACGATGTGATATGTTCGCCTACACCTTCCTCATACAATCTGGAATAGCTTGCATGCACTGTGTGCACTGAGCCATTCCTGTATTATACGATACACAACACAACACATCTACCACACATTCAAGCTTTGCGTATCGTAATGCTTTAAGTCGACTAAAAGCATTACGATACACAACTCATCTACCACACAATCAAACTAAATCAAAGCATTTCGATACACAACACAACACATATACCACACATTCAAGCTTAACTAAGAGCATTACGATACACAACACAACACATCTACCACACATTCAAGCTTACTAAATCGACTAAAAGCATTGCGATACACAAAAATCTACCACACATTCAATGTTACTATGTCAAGCAAAAGCAAGACAACACATCTACCACACATTCGAGCTTAGGAGTAAAAGCAACACAACACATCTACTCGTGTACCATGCATTCAAGTTGAGTAAAAGCATTATATGATACACACCACAACACATCTACCACATTCAAGCTTACTAAGTCGACTAAAAGCATTACGATACACAATTCATCTACCACACATTCAAACTTACTAAGTCAAATAAAAGTATTTCAATACGCAACACATCTACCACACATTCAAGCTTAACTAGAGCATTACGATACACAACAAAAGACATCTACCACACATTCAAGCTTACTATGTTGACTAAAAGCGTTACGATACACAACACATCTACCACACATTCAATGTTACTAAGTCAAGCAAAAGCAACACAACACCTCTATCACACATTCAAGGTTAAGTAAGAGCATTACAATTCACAACACAACACATCTAGCACACATTCAAGCTTACTAAGTGGACTAAAAGCATTACGATACACAGCGCATCTACCACAAATTCAAGCTTATTAAGTCAAATAAAAGCAACACAACACATCTACCACACATTCAAGCTTATTAAGTCGAGTAAAAGCAACACAACACATCTACTCGTGTACCACGCATTCAAGCTTACTAAGTTGAGTAAAAGCATTATGCGATACACAACACAACACATCTACCACACATTCAAACTTACTAAGTCCAAAAGTATTTCGATACACAACACATCCAGCACACATTCAAGCTTAACTAAGAGCATTACGATACACAACACAAGACATCTAGCACACATTCAAGCTTACTTAGTTTTTTTTTTTATTTGGGAAGGCTGCCTAAGTGCACAGTGGCACTGCTTCTCAGCAACGCCCTCAAACAATAAACAAAACATCAAAGATAGAAATAAGAGCAAAGGAATAATCAAATAAATTACACTAAATTATTAATTAATTAATATTTTATACAAATTCAGTACTAAAAGAAGATAAAGTACATGTAGAACAATCATAAATTTTTATCCAATTCATTCCAACATCTTGCTCCTCTATACAATAAAAACTTAATTTACCGTAATTTGATTTAACAGAGGGGATAAACAAGCGCTTTTTCGTCAAAGAGGATGTGTTTCTCGAGAGCTGGAACGTATCATGAAGGTAAGGAGGTGCAATACCCATAATGACCTTGTAAACCTGTTTTGCAAGCAACAAATGTCTCCTGGATTCTAGATACGAGGGATTCGATACGATACCACTACATATCCTGACAGCCAAAAGATGAACCCCATCCAGGGAACACAACAGCTCCTTAGAGGTAGGCGACCAAACAACACTACAGTATTCCAAGCAAGGCAAAGCGAACGCCTTATACAGTTTTGTAGATATAAAACTCGAAAGAGACAGTCTAGAAATGGCCAAAATCTTCCTCTTAGCCAACTTGACCTCATGCTCAACTTGTTGTCTCCAAATCGTATGTTTATCAATAAAAACACCGAGGTTACAAACAACATCCACGTTTGGCAGATTATTTCCTGCTATCGAGACAGAGGAGATACCCTTTGACTTACTTGGGGTGGTCATCAACGCATTTTGTCAAATTTAGGGAGATACGATTTGATGTTAACCACAGAAGAACTCTATCCAAGTCTGCTTGAATTGTTGAGTTTAAATCATCCAAGGAACTTGAGGAAAAGTGAACCACAGTATCATCTGCATAATAAAAAGATTAGATTAAAAGGCATTATACGACACACAACACATCTAGCACACATTCAAGCTTATCAAGTCGACTAAAAGCATTACGATACACAACGCATCTACCACAAATTCAACCTTATTAAGTCAAATAAAAGCATTTCCATACATAACACAACACATCTACCACACATTGAAACTTACTAAGTCAAATTAAAGTATTTTGATACACAACACATCTACCGCACATTCAAGCTTAACTAAGAGCATTACGATACACAACACAACACATCTACTACACATTCAAGCTTACTAAAAGCATTACGATACACAACACATCTACCACACATTCAATGTTACTAAGTCAAGTAAAAGCAACACAACACAACTACCACACATTCAAGCTTACTAAGTCGAGTAAAAGCAACACAATACATCTACACGTGTACCACGCATTCACGCTTACTAAGTTGAGTAAAAGCATTATACAATACACAACACAACACATCTACTACACATTCAAGCTTACTAAGTGGACTAAAAGCATTACGATACACAACTCATCTACCACACATTCAAAGTTACTAAGTCAAATAAAAGTATTTCGATACACAACACATCTACCACACATTCAAGCTTAACTAAGAGCATTACAATACACTACAGAACACATCTACCACATCACATTCAAGCTTACTTAGTTGAGTAAAAGCATTATACGATACACAACACAACACATCTAGCACACATTCAAGCTTAATTACTTCTGTAAAAGCATTAACGCTAGCACACACTAAGTCAACTAAAAGCATTACGATACACAACACATCTACACACATTCAAACTTACTAAGTGAAATACAAGCATTTCGGTACACAGCACAACACATCTACCACACATTCAAGCTTACTAAGTCGACTAAAAGCATTGCGATACACAACACATCTACCACACATTCAATGTTACTTAGAGAAAAGCAAGACAACACATCTACCAAGCTTACTAAGTCGAATAAAAGCATTACGATACAAAACACATCTACCACAAATTCAGGCTTATTAAGTCAAATAAAACACATTCAAGCTTAACTAAGAGCATTACGATACACAACACATCTACTAACACATTCAAGCTTACTAAGTCGAGTAAAAGCAACACAACACATCTACACGTGTACCTCGCATTCAAGCTTACTAAGTCGAGTAAAAGCATTATACAATACACAACACAACACATCTACCACACATTCAAGCTTACTAAGTTGAGTAAAAGTAACACAACACATCTACCACACATTCAAGCTTACTAAGTCGACTAAAAGCATTACGATACACAACTCATCTACCACACATTCAAAGTTACTAAGTTAAATAAAAGTATTTCGATACACAACACATCTACCACACATTCAAGTTTAACTAAGAGCATTACGATACACAACACAACACATCTAGCACACATTCAAGCTTACATAGTTGAGTAAAAGCATTATACGATACATAGCACATTTCCAGCCTACTATGTCGACTAAAAGCATTACGATACACAACTCATCTACCACACATTCAAAGTTATTAAGTTAAATCGATACACAACACATCTACCACACATACTAAGAGCATTACGATACACAACACAACACATTTACCACACATTCAAGCTTACTTGGTCGAGTAAAAGCAACACAACCCATCTATACACAATACAACACATCTATCACACATTGAAGCTTAATTAAGAGTATTACGATACACAACACAACTAGCACACATTCAAGCTTACATAGTTGAGTAAAAGCATTATACGATACACAACACATCTAGCACATTTCAAGCTTACTAATTGACTAAAAGCATTCCAAAACACACCTACCACAAATTCAAGCTTATTAAGTCAAATAAAAGCATTTCGATACATAACACAGCACATCTACCACACATTCAAGCTTAACTAAAAGCATTACGATACACAACACATCTACCACAAATTCAAGCTTATTAAAGCATTTCAATACATAACACAACACATCTACCACACATTCAAGCTGACTAAAAGCATTACGATACACAATACATGTACCACACATGTAAGGTTACTATAAGTCAAGTAAAAGCAACACAACCCATCTACCACACAATTACTTAGTCGAGTAAAAGCAACACAACCCAACACATCTATGTACCACACATTCAAGCTTACCTAAGAGCATTGTGATATACAACACATCTACCACACATTCAAGCTTACTAAGTCGAGTAAAAGCAACACAACACATCTACCACACATTCAAGCTTACTAAGTCGACTAAAAGCATTACGACACAAAACACATCTACCACAAATTCAAGCTTACTAAGTCAAATAAAAGCATTTCGATACACAACAGAACACATATACCACACATTCAAGCTTACTTGGTCGAGTAAAAGCAACACAACCCATCTACATTATAAGAAGTTAAGTAGAGTAGAGTAACTACTGTTCACCTACTTAGTACTTTATTACCACCTTGAAACTTCTCTCAGTAGTAGAGCTTCAGTAGCAAAAGTACTTGTCTGTATTACTCTGGATAACATCAATTAATTCACAACTTTTACAGCATGTTTCAAACCCATGTAACATATGCACATATTACATGGCCTGCCAAGTGCAATTTCTGCAGTATTTTTGGTGCTTTGTTAAACTACTCTACTCTACTCTACTGTAAGTACTACTCTACTCTACACAATATCTACCTTTGAAGTACTTAGGTAGTATGGTGCTAACTACTCAGCACTTACTCTTCTCTACTTAACTTTTTTTTTATTGGTATACTGTACATGTACAGTAGCCCTCAAAAAAAAGTTGAAGTCGCTTATTCGTTTCGTACAGTGAAACGATCGTACTACGATTATACTACTGTGTTGTATTTTTGCTGTGTTATATTCAGCTGTCATAATTCTCTATTATTTGATAAACAACAGCTATAACACTAAGTTATGACACAGTACTGAAAAATAACATTAGAACAATGCTACAATGACTGTTTCGTAGTACGAAACGAATACGGGACGTCAACTTTTTTTTGATGGCTACTGTACTTCATTTAAATGCCAACCTTGTTCACCCATTTCAGGTCATGATATTTTCTCAACAATCTTCGCAAAGAATGATAAACTATAGGTTTTGACAGAGGTGCATGCCATCTTATTAACCCTTTAGTGCACACCTAAATTTTTGGCCTGTGAATGCTGCTTCCTGAGTCAGCACCGAGTTCTGTAGCGCGTGTGCGGGCTGTACGGTGACACTGACTGTAACTTTTTGGCTTAGCATACAGTAATACCACCATTTACTGACAGAATTTGTGCATCCTCGCTGTTGCCATGGAGACAAGGTCCCAGAAACTCTGTGTAATCACCGAATTTACAAACCCGTTCCGCCATTCTGTGACCCCGCCTCCACACCCGACCCTCCGCCTGAAATCTCAAAAGTGGCAAGGGGCTGTGCCTCCGCGTAAGGGGGGCCTGCCCCCCCCTCTTAGAACCCCCCCCTCCCGAAGTTACGTTTTGTGGGGGGATGCGGCGCGAACAGTGACCACTATTTTTTACGAAAAAGCCTAATTTAAAAATAAGCTAGCCTGGTACATACTTTGCTGCATAGTTATGGACAGAAATGTAGTGGGTGGGGTTTCTGAGGCCGAAAGGCGTTAGTGCACCTGAAAGAGGTTAACTTTCAACTTGGTTGTTATTCAGGGACTGTATCGTCAGCTACATGTATAGAGCTGTTAATGATTTACCAATGATGAAATGACCTGGAGTTAGCACATTGATTATCCCACTGTTCTTGCTGTGTTTATAGGGATCTTCCACTTTATAGTTGATACAACACAAACTTATACACATATACATGTACAAGTACATGTACAGTTGTACCAGTACTTGCAGTAAATGATGCACGTTGAGTGCTTGTATGTCTTAAAACAACATACATGTAGTACAGCATTTAGAATCATTTTACTAAGCTTTTCTATTGTATTAAGAGGACAAGCATAAATGTACATACAGTACATAAATTACCGTACAGCTCCAAATTTTCGTGCTTAAAAATTTCGTGATTTTGGAGATTCAAAAAAAGCTATTTCAGCTGTATTCACAATGAATTGCAATCCAATCACACAGGCTGGACTACAACAAGCCCACCCTTGTATAAACAAACATGACCCCATGCGACTATGAATAAGTGGCTTCAAACAATGAGCAATTAAAGTTGTAAAATTTCGTGATTTTTAGCAAATCACAAAAATTTGAGACCACGAAAATTTGGAGCTGTACGTTATACACATACAGTTGTACCATACAGTACATGTACCTCTAGTAAATGGTACATGTTGTAGAGTGCTTTAAGGTAGCCACGAAAATAAACAAATATCAATACGCCACGGAAATTACGACGAGTACGGTAGTATGTACATGTACATGTATACTGTATACGGCCAGCTGTACATGTACTGTACATCATGCATGTGTAATCCTTTTTGTTTTTTATCAATATTTTAAGGGTGGGCCAAAATTAATTTGCTACTAATACTTGTATATACATGCATGTATTTCGTTTAAGCGCTTATTGTTGAGGTGGAATTTTTGTGACCTACAAAGTACATGGGTTATAGCCAAATCTGCTAGTGCAAATCGAGTATATTCGCTTTCAAAAAGTATATCCCTACTCTACATGTACATGTATTATTCAAATTCCAACATTGTCTCCCCCTTTATGGCATGACTGCATGTACTCAGTAATTATGGTGCATATATACAGTACTATTGCAATATCACTGTTAATTCCTTGAATTGATTTGTGCACTCAACTATTATACAGTACGTCGCAAAAAAAAGATGACGATCGTTTCGTAATTGTTTCATCTAAAAACTGATCCAAACGAAGTAGTCTACTGTGTTAAGCTGTCATAACTTTTTGTTTAACTTATCTACTATAAGTCGTGGAGGGTTTCAACAAAAAGTTATGACACAGTGAAGAACAATACTATGTTTGGATACTTTTTAACCACGAAATGATAGCACTTAAGTTTTTTTTTGCAATGTACTGTATACTGTATCATTCCATTATCTTATTTAGATAACAAAAAACCCTGTACATGAAAGAAATCATGACCCTAATATCTCCACCAATGATGCCGCTGTTTTCTTGCAAACGTCCTGCAGCCAGTTCTACTCTTCCTGGCATAAAAATGGTGCAGGAAAGAACTTCCTGCATGGTTTATTGTCCACACTTACAATGATCTATAAGGGAGTCCTCATCAGTACAACTACAGACCCGAGAAACGACTGGTGCGGTTATCCACAGGAGACCAACCATCTTTATGGTAAATGATACATTGAACATGTAATAAACATGTGCAGTTAGCACGTACATGCAGTAAAAAGTTAACGTTTCCTTTTCGCCAACAGTCCGTAAAAATGATCTTTGTTGCAACACTTATCTATCTATGTATTATAGCAGGAGCTCATGAAAAAAAAAAAAGCACGGTAAGAGCGTGCAACTCCCACGCGATTGATTTGCAATTGAGCCATTCGCTGTTGCAGTCAGAGTCTAGTGAATTCTATTTATAGAATCAATTATAGCCACGTGTTATGGGCGTAACATTATTAACGCCCATCTGTCCTCTCTCTCGCCCGCGACGTGATCCGATCCCGACGATCTACAATGGCTACCCCTGTTCTAAACTACTGAGGGAAAAGATTCAGAGAAGATTGGAGAACGAAGCACAAAGCGATGTTTGGAAGAGTTGAAGGATAAGATCAGCGACTGCTTCAAGAATACGGAGTCCAGAATGGTGGTAGTTGAAAACAGTAACGGAGGAGTCGATAAATACTTGGAAGTTGCCTCGAAAAGGAAGGTGATGGATCCAAACTTTGGGCCGCTGGATGGTTTGAAGATTATTTTTGATGACCAGTTTGGCTTCAAAGTCCACTTTTTCGCTGAATTGTTGGAGGAGGGAACAGTAATAGAGTCGCTAACCTTGATATTCTACAGAAGTTGAATAGCTCAAGTGCCTGTGTCTGTTTGGGGATCAGTGAATACTCAGAATATAGACAGCATATCGGATACGATTCAAAGAATGTAATTCAAGTGTCACTTCCCAGTAACACTGCACGCCATGTGAACTGTGAGAAGTTGTGTAAGCTGAAGCCAAATGCGTAGAAGGCCTTTTGTTGCTGTGAACCCTGTTCATCACTCAAGTGGTATTTAATGTGGTTGAAGAGAAAGCATGATCCTGACGCTACCCCCACAGATCATGAGACCAATCAGAGTCTTCCTTACTGTCAGCAGTCATCATCAGTTGTTCCATTTGATTTTCTCATTCCAACCAGCAAAAAAGCTAGGATGGTGAATGTTAAAAAAAAGAATAAAGTGCTGAAGGTGCAATTGGCTAGATTAAGAGCACAAATGGAGTCAAATGCCTTGACTGTAAACGACGATCAATCTGAAGAATTATCCAAGTTGGTAACGGCAATAACATCAACTGAGGCTGGTGGAAGTGAGCTTGAAAAATGTTTGATGAAGCAGAAGCAAGTGGTGAAGATCGGGGGAGGCTTTTAAGAAGCATATGGGATTCTGACACTTCAGATTTTTATCGTGATCAAATGGTTAATGGTAAGTTTTAAAGCATGATTAGTACTTTATTTTATTCTGCCGTGCATACGGTATACTGACAATAGTATGTTGGTTTTTTTGTAGCTAGCGGAAAAACAAGAAATCGGTGGTCGCCAGTTACAATTCGACTGTGTTAGTTAGTGTTTTATTATATATTGCCTTTATCTATTGCATGTTTATATATTCATGCAGCTCTTGTTATTTACTCACGAAGTCCAGCAGCCTTCAAAGCACTCCGATCTTTAGACATCCTACAATTACCAAGCGAGAGATCCATGAAAGCTCATATGAGTCAAATGAAGAAGGAGAAGGAGTTAATGATGAAGATCTGAGGCAAAGTTCTGTAAAATATGATGAACACAAATGTAGGTAAGCTGCTAAAGGAAAGAATTTACCACTTGGAGAAGGAATATTGATTTGGGATGAAACCAAGGTACTCATGCATACATGCAGCATCAGAATGTTACATCATGTGAGGTTAATTTTGTATAGGTTCAATCCAACATAGTATGGAATAGTCGTAACTCGACAATTACTGGTTTTGCCATTTCGTCAGAGGAGATGAAGACCCTTCACGATCTTTATGATGGGTTGGTGGATAATGAATCGTGTATATATTATACAGTTTATGTGGCGTGATCTATCTTCCAAGTTTGATGTGATTGGGCCCTGTATCACCTTTGGATGGCCGAAATGTCTACTTAATTGTGTGCCCTTCCCACCAGGTATGCATGTGGTATGTACTTTACCAGCTGTATATACACATGCATGTATACATGTATGACAATAATGCATAAAACTTTTTTTATATATACAGTTGAAGAACATGGTAGCAGCCTTGTATAGCTCCAGAGAGGAAGGAACAAAGGAGTTTGTCTATAATAATGTACAGCATGGATGGGATACAGTAGAGGCTGTGCATGTAAACTAAATTATATAATGATGTTAATCATTTTTTTTATCATGCAGCTATAAATCTGACCTGTCACGGGCAAGGTGTGGTATTAGTCGTAGAGTCCCTGATTTGAAGTTTGCTCACATTGTACGAGATGCATGGACTAGACTAAACGTCAGACCAGCTAAGATTATGCAGGTACAGTATTGTTTTTGGGGTTGATTGCATGCATGTCGTTATATACTGTTTTTGTAGCGAGATCATGTGTTGTCAGCAGTCAAAGAGATTGCCAAGAAGCGACCTGATGAGCAGAAAAAACACATGGCTACATACATGTTTTTAAAAGCTTGTAACTCGTTATTCGAAGAAGGGATTCTATCTGAAAGACCAATAACATCCACAACTTCTCCAGTTCTCGTCAATATGAGAAATGGGTACACTTATTTCA
>JAYJLX010053005.1:0-11064 GCA_036873525.1 Chalinula nematifera | reverse complement strand
CGTCCATACCGGTTTGAGGGTTGCTTCAAATTTCAAACTAGCTCAATAATGGAGAGCACTTGTGACGATAATGACGCTGAGAATAGAAAAAAAAAATAGAAGCATCTGGCATGATGGTTGACATCAATACCAGGTACTGAAGAACAGGAACCATGACAGGAAACAAAAGACAGTCATGGCTGACTATAGCTGCCATGACAGTAAAAAAAAAAGAAAAGAGAAGAGAAGCAGGCCAGTTGGCAGGGTACAGTCACAAGCCAGTTGGACGTAGGTGACAGATCAGCTGCTTGCAAGGTCCAATCCAGTTGGATGAAGCAATGAAAAAAATAAGGATTTTTTTTGAAAGATAACTTTGAATAGAAAAAATGCACTTTGAAAAATAATGTACGAAAACTCGTTTGAAAAAATATACTACTATATAACTATAAAAAAAATGCACTATCATTGTGCTCTTGCCCCACCATTAACTTTATAGCATCAACTAAATATTTTATTAATTTTCTCTTGACAATCTGGGTTACATGTTTTAGTAAATTTTTCCTGCGGGCGGCCATGGAATCATCCAATGAGTGATGGTATATTTGAGGGAGATTGAGAGGAATGATGGCCACCGTAGATGGCGCCACAGGCGGCCATGGAATCATCCAATGAGGGTGGGGGGGGGGGGTGATTGGATAGGGGGGGAATATTTAAGGGATGGGGAATTATTGGAGTAAGGGAAATAGAAGGTGGTGGATGGGAAACAGGAGTTGGTAAAATAGGAGTTGAATTTCGAGGATCAAAGAAAAATCTCTTATGTCCAGTTGATTTATCATGATTTATGTATAATATTGCCGTGCACCAGCTTTTTTGTGTGTGTAAAACTTATTCAGCAGTGAGCCTGGCGGTTCTATGGGACTCCATGCATGTGCCTGTATTTGAGCATTGTATAGCTTGTAGTATACTCTTCCATAGCATACCGTATTGGGGTGTAAAAATTTTCATTGAAAACAAATTTTCACATTGATCAAATTTATTGCGTCTTTTGTACATCTTTTTTTATGACAATATAGAGCTAAAAGTAAATAGCTCTATAGGTCAAGCATACTTACTTCCAACACATTACAGTATATGTAACTATATAATATTGTTCTATATCTCGTATGTAGGACCATCTGGAACTAGAACAATATTTTTTAATAAAATTTTTTTTTTTTTAATGGATCTACAACTCGTGAAAAAGAAGTCAACAGTCAAAAAAGCAATTGATAAACTTGAAAAGCTATAGCCTAAAGTTGGGTGCAACAAAAGTACATATGTATCCACTGCAAATAGAGTCACTTGTTCCTAACGGAGGTGGTGGTAAATTGCTGCCACTCGGCACCAGAAAATGATGGAATAGTTGAACTACGACGAGTTCCTAGGCCGTTGGCAGCTGGGCCGGGTCCAGAGATGGTTACAGATGGAGTCATTGGAGTAGTTGTCTCCAGCCCAGGATTCGTCTCTACATCCCCAGACAATAGCAGGAGTAAAAAGATGAAAAGAAGTGGGGAGTTTCACCGCCGCAGCCGACCTTGCCCCGGCTTCGGTTTCAGATACCTCTCATGCCTTTTGGGACAAGGTGGCTTTGGCGGCGGGTCCCCGGGCCAAGAGTTGGAGGAGCTTTGTCTCTCCTTGAAAACATCACCATCAACACTACTAGCACCAATAGTAACTTCATCGTTGAAAGGTGGCTTTGACGGCAGGCAGGTCTCGAGTAATCTTTAAGAAAGGTACAAAGGCAACTGATTAAATCAAACTCCAAATCAAAAAGGAGAAATTAAGCAACTTGTTATATATACAATGGAATTACACATGATGTGGGACTGACCTCTAATCTACCAGCAGAGTGTGACAAGTATGGATATGCTATATTCTACCAATACCATTTACATTACCACTGCTCAGACTGAGCGAGTGCACTGAAACTTGACTAAAACCATCAGATATTTTGAATGAGAGGAGCAGCCAGCACAATATACTGATAATGATGATTGAGAACAAACTTGAAGTAACACTACTGGGCTGTTGAAAGGTTTTAATCATCTCCATCATTTTGTTATTTGTTTGCAGTAATAACAGCAATACATGAAATGATGGAGATGATTAAAAAAAAAAAAAGACTGTTAATGAATTTCAGAACTGTTGCCCTTGATGGATTGATTATAGCTTCGTATCCAGCAGATAAAATAGTATTTACATATGTACGGTACAATACACATGCAACTGGTACTGAGCATATGGCTAGTAGTACTGACCCCACAACTACTAACTAACTGTATTCACTTCAAAGTATACTCTTAAGGTTTACCATTAAGGGATCAAGAGATCTGATTTAACCCAAAACGCCATCAATGACGTAATAAACGGGTGTGGCTGAAAACTTTAAAACTCTTTAGTCATTTTTTTAACTTAACGACAACCTAGCGAAATCTTCCCATTTGGTGAAATTCCTGACAGGTAAGTTCAATAAGGTCTTCCAATAAGTGCATGGTAGAAGGAATGAATTGAATTTAAAAATGCCACTGTTTATAGTGCAAGTCATAAACGTGACGTCAGGACGTCCAGCAGGAACATCTTAGTTTTTTTTTTCTAAAGAAGACTATTTTTACATTAAACCCTCTTTTAATTCGAAAAGTTTCTTATAATTGTTTTCCTTTGTATAATTTCAAATCTTGTAACTTGTATTCGCATGGCGTGTCATTTTAATGATCTTATCGTCTCTGAGTTTGCCTCTCCACTCAATTAACTGGATTGGTTCAAAGCAGACAGGCAACAGGTGCATAGAGGATTGCAGCCAGCAAGCCATGAGTATGGCTAGATAAGGAGGGAGGAGGCACTATATTTGCAGCAGATTTTAACATTTTAAATGAGAAGGGGCCGCCGGTCTCAGAGCACCAGTGGGGCTGGTTAAGTATTGTTGTCGGCGTAAGTAAGCGAGTAGAACTTTCTTTAAATTGTTCAACAATGCCCTTTTGGAGAGGGCGGGGCTAGTCAGTGAAGAAATATTGCACATAATGATATACATATGTAGTACAATGGCTAAACTCTAGAATGTATATATACTAATACATTAACTATGTATATGCCAGCAGTTTATATACACAACGAACACTTAATTGTACATTTAATTTTTCTAATTTAGTATATCCTCCCAAAAAATGCCGCGTCCATTTCCTGATGGTAATGCTTTCACAGCCATACGGCTGTGAAAGCATTACCATAAGCATTACAGCTATTAATAAAGGAGTATAGAGCTTTTGGTTTTAAACAGCTCAGTCTTGTTCTTTATATTGAACTGCACAACCTTTGTATTTTTCAAAAAACTACCGAGCGCAATTTAATCTGGTTACCAGTTTTGTCCACCTCCTTGGTGAATCCTGATGGGTGAAGGTGAATGAAGGATTGCCCTTCTCCCATCGGAGCCCAGAGAAGTTGCTGCCACAATTCCGCTAGAATTGTAATCAATTGGTTAATAATGATTATATGTTGTAATTAAGTATGCGTACATGTAGCACGTAATACACTGCCACATTATATACACTGCCATATGGCTTACATTAATTGTACAATTTTAAACACATGTGTTATATACCAAAATACTTTAGCAGTCTTCTTGAATTTCTCATCAGATATTAACAGCCTCTGCAGACTTGCTGAATTACCTCTTCCAAGATAAAATAATATCTAGCGGCCACTATGAATATACTAAACTTTAACAACTCTTGCTTCGGCTTTAGTGATCTAGCTTTTTAGCAATTTTTTAGCAGTTTTTTTTTTTGGACGCGTACGAGGTGGTTTTGGTGGGTCCCCAAGAGTTGGAGGAGTTTTATCTCTCCTTGAACTTCATGAATATCATCACCATCAACACTATACTAGCACCAGAAACTTCATCGTTAAAAGGTGGCTTTGACGGCAGGCGGGTCTGCCAAGTGTAGTTGGAGGAGACTTCGTCCTCTTGAGTAATAGCACCAAAAAATTAACGCGGCAAGTCCCCAATTAAATAGGGTAGCGCTACAAAGAGTTTTTTTTATGTATGGTGCTACCAGTGTATATTTGTACATAATAATCCGCAGACATACAAATAAAAAAAAAACTACCATCTCCTAGAAAGCTGCTTGGCCAGTACTAGTATAGTGTGCTTAAATGTCTTGATCAACCTGCTGGACTCGCGAAACGATCCAGCGTAGTAAAGGAGCCTAAGACTTTCACAAGATTCCTACGGAAGCTGCTAATTGGTTCTAATGCTGTATAACAGCACAAATGAAGAACCAGAAACAACTAAGAATAGGGGTATAGTTCTTCTATACCAGCATGCAAGATTATAGTCTGGCTGGCCAGACCCTTTGCAGATAGTCTGGTACCCGCCCCTTGATACGGACTACCGTAAAATTGGGTTGTTAAGCAATCAAGTATGCAAGTGGGAATAATTAAACCGACATGCGGTCAGAGATTCTTTTTTTACACTTATAACTTTGATCAGCACTGACAGGCTAGGCTCAGTGGGGACAAAGGCAAAATACTATAAGCATTATATTGTGGCGTTTGATGAAACAAAAATAAAGCAGCATAAATTTAGTTTGTTTTTTTTAATAGATCTGACTCAAGCTCATAGCTAAAGCTGGTGCAATGGAAATATGGCAACTAACAATGTATCATAAGTCAACTGAAAAGAACTACTGAATATATGTATGAATACTGTATGCACTGCAAATTGACTCGCTTGTTCCTAACGGTGCTGGTGGTGGTAAATTACTGCCACTCGGCCCAGGTAAAGATGGAAAAGTTAAACTACGACGAGCTGAGGGCCAAACAGCTAGCCCTTTGTGGAAACATTCAAGAACACACACTGGAATTCGGTAACAATTCATAAACATTTACATTACATTATACCATAGTATATACAGTATAATCAGCTTTATACATACAATATATACAGCATGTACCACAAATACATGTACTTATAAGAATGAGTACAAAAGGGTGGGGGCGGGGCTAGTCAAGAAATACTGGGACAGGTGCTTCTGACACGCGGCAATCTGTTAATATATATATATATATATATAGCTTAATTCTTTTTAATCATTTAGTGTTTTTCTCGGCAAGCAGTGGCTGCAGCAGACTGGGCAGTATAGTGGTAACCTGGTTATTGAGTGCTTGAGATTAATTATTAATTGCAGTTTACTCGAGTTATGTTTGAGCACATTGCTTTCAGTGGCAAGTATGTTGTTATTTATATGGATGTGTTAAGTTGGCTTTTATTTTTTGATTTGTTTAGTAACTAAAATGCGAGTAAGAACTTGTATATGAAGTTATTTGCTTAGTACATGTAACTTTAGCTATAGCTGTCCATCTAAACGCATTACTTTTACCATTGCTTATAAAAGTTCCATTATTCTTTTGAGGGTCAACCATGAGCAATATCCCCAAGCCAAGCACCAATCCATAGCTCTTATATCAACAGAAAGAGAAGCTTTATACAGAGTGCGGCTATACGGTGCTCAACAAAAAAAGAACCCTTATTATTGAACGCATGACGAAGCACATTGGAAATCGAGAGACCTCATAAAGTCAAGTCAATAGAAACCTCATAAAGTCAAGTCTATAAGTATAGTTGCAAGTAAAAGGAAGCGTTACATCATCATTCTAAGCTTATAGGCATGAAAGAAATTATGGGCAGACAGCTAGTGGCATTTAAGTCATATACCAGACAAGCCCATACACGCCATGGGTATAATACAGCTGAGTTTAATGGAATATCTTAATTTACTATTTTTTTGCGTAAGTAAGTTAACTTCTGTTACTGAAGGTAAATGTAAATCTGTTTTTCTATATGTGCATGTCAAGTGCATCGGTTGTTAAAGAGTAGATTTCCTTGGCTGTTCGGCAGATCTTCAACACTCTTCTAACTCTTGTTGTACGACGGTATTTGCTGATGGTGACGAAGAAATTGTTGTCGCATCACGTCAAGCCAAAGCATTGCTGTTTAGTTTACTGGAACATATTACATCACACACTAAAGAGACACCTTACAAGTGCTCATCCAGCGGTTAACATTTTGTAAATAAAAAAAATATATAGAAAAATCACCACCTTAGAGATACTCGTTTAAAAGAATGAATTAACTAATTAGATCTATCAGCATTCTCATTATAGTCAATAGTATCCTGTCAACATTCACTACCTATTTTTTTAATAAATTATTTTGATTCTTAAACTATTAATCATGATCAATGCCCCTCCCAGCTAATTTTTCAAATAATTAACAAGCCACGCCCACTAATAGGAATTAGAGAGCGAATGCAATGCCTTGGCAGAAGAGGTTGGTTGAAGTTTGTAAACTGAACCTCAATTTAGCGAGTTAACACTTTTTTTAAACGTAATCTGTTTGGTGTCATCTTCGACACTGTCTGGGAGGTTACCAGCTTTGTCCATCTCCTTGGTGAAATCTATCGATTGCTCGACCAAGAACTATCTTCTTTTTGGCTGGTGTACCTATAGTTTAGGGTTAGCCCTGGGTTTAAGTCTTTTTCTAGAGGTATACTGTTTGCTTGGGGATTCGGGTTAGCGCAATCATATAATTAATTTTTAGTTTCACTGATAAGCTCATGTATCATTTTAAACGCAAAGTGAATTACACTGCAAAGAAAAATTACTAAAAAAATAAGTTATTAAAAATTATTTAATAATTGTTTGTAGTATTAATAATTATAATGCACACTTAACACCTCCTCAATCTTGCGCTCAGATGATTGGGGATTATTTCATTTTGCACTCCATTGGAGTCAGTTTTAAAAACCACTGCATGGATCTCAGATGTAGCATGATTTTGATTTAAATTTACGTTGAAGATTTTTCAATTTATCCTTGAACTCGGGCCCCGGCTTTGGTTTCCGATACCTTTCATGCCTTTTGGGACGAGGTGGCTTTGGCAGCGGGTCCCCCAAGGGTTGAAGGAGCTTTATCTCTCCTTGAAAAAAAACATCATCATTATCATAATCACCGTCAACAGTAGTACCAGAAACTTCATCGTTAACCATGCACCAAACCAAAAAAAAACAAACCTACTATGTAATTTTCAAAAATTGTATACTGCTTTTATACTCGGGTAACCACTCCATTCCAGCTCCAATTAAAAGTGAGAGGGGCTGGCAAGTAAAAATTTTTTTATACTAAAATGACTGTTTTATCCATACTGAAACTAATGTTATTTTAATTCTCTGAATATTTTAAATGTGTAAATAAGTATGCAATTTAATATACGAGGCATTATTTCCAGACAGCCTTTAGCTGGCACTTTTTGTCAATAAAAAATACTACAATATAATTATGTAGTTATTTTAATTACCGGCAACACAATCCATAATACTGCCAATGCATTTTCAGTATCATCCATTGCATTAATAATGATATATTCTAATACAGTTCGATTTTAAACTTTCACTACAAATAAACAGCCTGGTTCCCATACCAGAACGTCCAATTTCCTCCCTCTGTTCAGTTGCAAAATAATTACAACAACGATGATTGAGAACAAACTTGAAATTACTAAAAGCAGAAAACACTGAGAAAGGAAAAAGAACCGATAGTGCAGTAGTTTCATTATTTAAAAAAAAAACCATCCATCCAAAAACATTCGAACCTTTAGAAGTCAAAGAGAGACTATAAATGCAGAAGTAAAAAAAATTTGTAAGCAATTTACTTTTGACAACTTGCCAATTTCAAAGTGGGAAGGGTTGACACGTGAGGAAGCACCAATTGTGGTAGCACTATAGACTAGACAAAACGATACAACCTTTATATTTATAATTCTTGTGGTATACAGCCTAGCGAACTCCTCTATTATGAAGATGTCGACATCATCAGGGAAGCCACCAGTGACGGAAAAGCATTCCTTCATCGAACTTACCCGCCAGGAATTTGGCAATCGGGTAGACTCTGGAGACCTAGAGGGTTGATCATTAATCCTTGAACAGCCTCAAAGATGTCCTTGGCCATTTGTCAACACTCTTCCGATGCCTCTTTTTTTAGTGCAGCACATCTAAGGGGGGGGGGGGGGGGATTTGATTCTTTGAAAATGGCTTCTATAGGTAAAAAATGATTTGCCTCAAAGCCTTTCTTTAGCTGCGCGTGTTCTCTTCTGCCCGGGCAGTACATGTATTGTACGGGAGGGGGGGGTGGGGATGCAACCACTATGGCCAGTATATGGTGCGCTTAATGTCTTGACCAACCTGGAACTCAAGACATAGTCCACTATAGTAAAGATCCTCAGACTTTCACAAAATTCCTATCTGGCAAAGCCCAGTCAGTGTGCATGAGCTCTCTACCAAGTGAAGAGGCCTTCAACAGAAGCTGCATATATATTGGTTTTAAAGGATACACACAGTAAAAATGAAGAACCAGAAACAGGTGGGAGAATAGGGATATAGTGTAGGAGCACAAGTCCTCTCAGGCCCAGTACCTAATTCATATAAGTCAAGCACTCAAATGAGCTCATGTGCTTTGCGATGTCATATAGTTTTTGATTTTGACATGAAACTCATCATTGAGTACATGATGCAACAAGACATGCAAATGTTGCAAAAGAATTCTTTGGATACTATAGCTTTTATTACGGCATTGGACCGACGGGGCAATTATTGTATCATTTCTATGTAATTAAGCAATTTATTTTCCCAAAACAATAACATAACTTAATTACACTTTATAACATTTGCCTATAAAGTATAACTGAAAAGCTATAGTGTAAGACCATCCCATACATAAAAAATCTTGGGATGGCAAGTACGAGTTTTAATTGTATTACAGGTATTGCTGCCATTGCCAGCATTGTGCAGGCCTATAGCTCTTTGCAGGCTGGCTACCTTGCTTTGAGAATTGACTAATACCTTTTCAAAATTTTCTTTTCATTTTTGGTATTTAGCTTTAGTGTAGAGTTTTTTTCATTACTCTTAATTTTTTTTTTTTCATCTCTTTGGTTTGTGCAGTTATGCATATGTATGTTGAGTGCTACATAGCTGAAACGTTTTATATACCTTGTCTACAAAAGTTTGACCACAAAACAACAAATAAGTATGTAATTAGCTTGCATAATTCAATGTATACAATAGGCTACAGGAGTTAACCGACTTTATTTGATTTTTTTTTATCTCAGTTACGTTTGTGTGGTATGAAATTTAATGATGTATGCTGACATAAATTTTGCACAAATCAATAAATTTATGTGTAAATTTCTGTATGTGTAAATGTATGTGTATGTGTAAATGTGTAAATTTTCTGTATCGACAGTTATACTTCCAAAACAAAAAAAAATAGTAATCATAGTCACAACACAACACTAAACAATAAAACAAATCATAGTTGCCAGTAATTTACTATACCCCCAGTGGCAGGGAATGGGTCCTGCCACCATCATATATGCTGATAATTGACTACACAGTAACCATAGATACAAACACAACATATACATTGAATAAAAATAACAAACGCTCTAGGTTACATACAATATATACCGCAAAAATTTTAAAACAACAATAATCAAGATAAATTGTGCAGACCATAACTATAGGATCCTTGGTAAAAAAAAAAAAAAAAACTCAATTGCTAAATGCTACTACTGTAGCTAAAGCATATAGTATATTTGGGGGCATGTTATGTTATCAAAAGAAGCCCTCCATTTGGTTCATACTAAACATAGCATTGATTAAACACGCTGTGAGGCTGGTGTATATATTACACTATAATGCACACTATAGCAGGTGGTGAGGCGATATAACTAAATACCATATATAGACATAACCAAAGTAATGACAAGTACATGTGTACTACTTTAAAAACATAATAGGTACATGTACTACCTCGGTAACATTCCATGATCCATGGCCAGTACATATAATCCCGATGGCCGCTACAAATGGTTTGTCCCTCCTTCTCCATCTTTTTCTAAATCAAAAAAAAAAAAAAAAAAGATTAAAAAATGTTGTAGGTATTCTACGATTACTGTTGGTCATCAGAAAGGGTTTTGATACAGAAACAATGGGGAGAGGAGGCTAGGGGATAAACAATTCACAGTAGACTTAATTCTATAGATAAAGCTAATGTTATTATACTGAAGGTCCCACCCTAATTAATTCACAAGATAATACAGTGTGAACTATGCAGGATATTAAACTGCACATGTATTCAACCCTACAAGCCTTCCTAGTGGTAAACCATTATAACAAAAATGGCAGCACAACTTGACGTACATATATATATGCATGACATTTGGGTCACTGAAAAAAACACAACCAAGCATGAACACTGTCACACACAACATACCACACACACCGTGCACACAAAGGATCAACTGCCAACACAATAAACTATACATCGCTATATATGTATATTACATGTAAATAAACTCACCTATAACCATTGCTATTGACGAGAACCTCTGATAACAACCCAAACACTATGGAAATGCAAGAAAAGGCAAACGAAATATGCAAGAGGAAAATTGAATACAAAGTCCCAGTAATGTTTGTATTAGAATATACTCAACATAAAGTATAACTATATAGTATGACAATTCTCACTAAATAGAACACTGATATTATTATTCCTTTGGGAGGTAACTCTACCATCATTAATTTTAAAGATAGCCAATAAAGTAAAGATAGGCAACAATCAAAACGGCTATGTCACTAAATCTCGGGGACTTGACTACACGTAAAGGCATTGCATAATGGTCTGTGAAATTATCGTTAAAATGCTGCTTGCCTACACCCAAGGGAGGGCCTACACCCAAGGGAGGGAAGAACCTACTATACAAACAAAAACAAGCAATGAAACGCCGAGCGAGACAACTGAATGATAAATAAAATACAAAGTTAACCTTAACTATCCGCTCATGGGCTGGATCACGAGCTGCCTGCTGGCATCAGGTTCGAGCTTAGGTTGGGGAACCTGAAAGAAAAAAAAAAAAAAGCAATACACAGTAAAAAAAAAAAAAAAAAAAAAAAAAAAAAAAAAAAAAAAAAAAGGGAAAAAAACCCTCCCCCCCTC
>JAYJLX010052994.1:0-11065 GCA_036873525.1 Chalinula nematifera | reverse complement strand
TAATAATAATAATAATAATAATAATAATAATAATAATAATAATAATAATAATAATAATAATAATAATAATAATAATCTGAATAATAATAATAATAATAATAATAATAATAATAATAATAATAATAAATAATAATAATGATAATAAATGTGACAATTAATATTATCACCTGGATTAGCATAAGAAGGTCCTTGAATACCGTTCGGAAAGTAATAAATAATGGTGATCATTCCACAGTTCTCGAACCCTGGTAAATGTTGATATTGGTTTTCATGACTATTCATCGTTCCAATCGGCTGATACCCTTTGACTTGCTTCAGTGGAGTCTTGCACGTTGGACAGCATGAATGATGGGTGAGATATTTACTCAAACAACCAGAACAGAATGCCTTTGGATTCTCACTAATTTCCAGTGACTTAAGGAACTCTGCTTCTACAATTTAAAACATTGCCATAATAATTTGTCATAGAATGCAGTATACATACCTCGATCTTCATGTGATTTATCGGTAAATTTAGCACTGTCTGTTTTTGTAAGGGAACCATTCTTCAGTAACACAGATGTTGAAAACGGCAGTGAATCCAGGAGAAAGGGCTGTTCACTTGAACCAGACGAACTGTATGATAGTTCAGGAGTAGAGAGTCCATGGCCACCTGTAGAGCCAGTTAGGTTCTCCTCGGATGTGGAGAGATTATTATCAGGAATCAAACCAGGAGGAGGGCTTGAAGGCAGATTGGCATCAAAACTATTTTCGATGGATGTGGGTGTGGTATCAGCTTCACTGGTTAGCCTTTCCTCTAGAAGTTTCTTGGCTTGATCGAAATGCTGAGAAGACATTGTGATTATATCAATGGAATGGGAAGTGGTATTGTATGTGAATACACACTGATGGTACTTCGCATTGTATTGATCCAATACAACAGCAACATCCTCGGCTCTAACTGAGGTCGGTAACTCAATAGTACCTGATTGGAACTCAGGGTTCTGGACAATACGCTGATAGGCTTCTTGAAACAAACTGATGATCTTCTCCCTCTCATTTTCATCAGTGGAAGTGACTTCAATCCGTCCTTCATCAGGGAAACACTTCAACCCTGATGATATGTCTGTCAACTTCAATAACTTCAAGACATTTGATAGTTCACTGGATGACGTAGCAGGTGAAGTGATGGGTCCAGTAACAGTAGTAGTAGCACTAGCATCAGAGCTGAAAATTGAGCAGAGCGGAACAAGGAGACCGACCGGACTACCTCGTAATTCCTGGCCTTGTGCTGTTTCGATGTGTAACTGATGAGAACCCGTGGTGACAGGAGTGCAGAGAATATCGTATTGACCTGATCCTGAAGTGGATTCCTTCACCGAGCAATTAGTGACCCAACTATCATGCATATTTTCAGGAGGAGTCAAGTGACATTTAATGAGAGAGGATGGAACACGAGCGGGAGTACCATCGGGAAGAGATAAGGAAACAGTGATGGTGGACGGTTTAGAGGTCAATGGAATACAATCACTGCTAACCAGGCTAGCTTTGGTAGATGTTAGAGAGAATTTGATATCTCCTATTTTGCTATGAATGTTGGCAGCTTTCACTAGTTCAATATCTGCTTGTTCCAGAGGTTGGAATCTCTTCTTATCGCCAGTTGAATCAATAACATCGCTCGAATGATTTATTACCTGTTCTTTGCTTATTAGCAGCTGATGAGGAGTGGCTACCTCAACTGATAGCTTTAGTTGGTCTTGGCATTCGCTCACTTGACCTAGTTTGGTTTTCAATTCGTCGAGTTGATGGTTTAGTATACCAACCTTCACATCTCGTGCACTGCTCACAGTATTTTTCATCTGTTCTCCTATTTCATCAAGATGTTCCCTGATCTCTGTAATAGTGCGATCGATACTCTCGCAAGTTGTTTTAGCCTGTTCATCGATTTCCTTTATTCTCCTGTCAAGAATCGTCTTGGTCGATGTTAACTGGTCGAATTCTTGATTCAATGGCTGAAAGCTTGACTCGTCTATTGCATCACGGTACTTCTTATAGAGATTAGTGACAGCATCATATTCGTGATCCTTGTGTTTCTTAACTGCACACAAATGACAAATTAGCTTTGGGCATGTTTCGCAGAATACCGTCAATGGCTCTTTGTGCTCAGCGCAGCTGATGGCATCCTCTGGTCGAGTGCGGCGTAGTTCATGAGCTGTACTGGCTACTTCTTCTAAAGTGGGGGTTTCGTGGGTAGCATTTCGTTTCAATTTATTGTGAAAGGAAAGGCAATCTTGGCAGAAGAGCTGAGCACACTGTTTACAGTAGCAATCGGCAATAGATCTATTATTCTCGTCACAGTTATCGCAGTAAGTGTGCTGGCTACCAGATACCTTCTTCATCAAATCATGCACCTCAATGAGGTTGTTGATGACAAAAGATGAAGGTAGTGTAGCTAATCCTTCATCAGGAACAGGGCAGCGTGTTTGACAGGTTGGACAGGGCAGCCAAAAGCTCGGATAATGGCTACCTTTCACAAGCTCTACCGGTTCTAGTTGTTCGAGACAGCGAAGACAAAAAGAATGGAAACAAGGAAGGAGCTTGGGGTTAGTGAAATGGACCGAGCATTTCGGGCAGGTGAGCTGTTTCTCCAGTTTTGATAGCCCTTCAGCTTCAGCAAATAATGACCATATAGTGGCCGGCGGCGATGTAGCCTCGGATTTGGAAGCCATTTTTTAGTAATAGGGTCTAGATAAAAAAAAAAAAACTGAAAAAAAAAAAAAGTTATATCACTGTGCACTGTGTCACGGTGACCGTTACAGGCAGCACGGTGATACAATGAGTGATGCGCATTGATCGCGTTCACTAAATAATAGATCTAGACTTAGAATCTAATGAATTCATTAAAATATATTAATAGAGTCTATATAGATCAGTAATATATAATTAGAACTCGCAATAATGGTGGGCCAAAAAATGGCTTCGAGTAGAGATCTATCATGTTTTTTTGCGACCTGCATGTTTTGTGTACATGTGCCTCTAAATTAAAAGCGCTGTTACCGGCGCAAAAATGTTCTCAGAGGGTTGTTACGTACGTCTATGATGGTCTTGTGTGAACCCCGGTGCATGGCAATTAATTGATCGCATCCGCACTAAAAAAAAGAAAGAAATTGCCCAACCGTGACTTAGCTGGACTGAGTGAATTTCAATTACTCAATGACCTAGAAGTATTAACAGAGAGCTATATAGGTTATTATGTATAGATTAAGCTGACAGTGAGGTTATACTGCATGGATTAATACTATCTAGCGGCCACGGCTTAGAAGTAATATTCTGAGGTTATTGCCATACTGTACATGTAAAACTGAATTGCATTTCAACAAAATTGTCATTTGTTATTTGGAATGCATATTACTATTGGTATTTGTGGGAGGTTTTATAATTAAATTACGCTGACTCCATGCAGCTATTTCAGTGCATGCCCATCAGTGCAGATCTAAGCATAGTAATTCCCATGCATGCCGCATAGTAGGGACATACCTTTACACACTATTATATAAAAACAATTGACGAAAAACCTGGATAACATATGTATGACCTGTAGCATATTATACATGTCAAGAATAATAAGATTGAATAAACAACTGAGATGACGGAATATACATTAAGTATATTGTTAGGTTATTTGGATGACAAGTGGCACAGCATAGGCGTGTTGTGATGGATGTGTAACTATAGCCGAATGCTTGGCATTCTTGTCTTGTCTTTACACTGTAAAAATAGGGTTGTTCACTCACTGGTTTAAATAACAACCCTATACAACCCAAAATTAAATCTCTGCATTTTAGTAAGCTAGTTGGCTAAAATTGAACGTAATGTTGTCGACATCCTGTGTGAAAAGTATCATCCATGCACTCAAGCGAGACTATAACCGGACTGGGGAGATTTTCCTTTGGAAAGATCAAAGGTTTCCATGCATGCATGGCAATGAGTTAACAACTTTTGGGTTGTCATATTTAAACCAGTGAGTGGACAACCCGGGTTGTTACCATAACAACTTTACAGTGTACACACATAATTGAACTCCTGTAAGAAACGTAAAGCACCTTCAACAACAGGATTGTATACTGTATAGATTAAAGACGTTATGAACTGACAGCTAGCAATAGAAAAAGGGCATCGTTGAAACTGTTACTATCCAATATAGTATAGAACTTGCTCAATCATGATAATATATAGTATAACGATTGCACAGTGTCATGCATGCCGGCACGTCATACATGACAACAATCATGTGGACATGTGGAGTACCCACCTAATGTTGAAATAATTAACACATTTTAATTAACATGGTAGCATAGCAGACACTCAATAAAATTTACCTTAAAAAAATAATTAAAACATACACTGTAAAAATGTAGTTGTTATGGTAACAATATGGTTTAAATATGACAACCCAAAAGTTGTTAACTCGTTGCCATGGAAACCTTTGATCTTTCCAAAGGAAAATCCCCCCAGTCCGGTTATAGTCTCGCTTGAGCGGACGAAACTTTTCACACAGGATGTCGACAACATTACGTTCAATTTTAGCCAACTAGCTTACTATAAAATGCAGAGATTTAATTTTGGGTTGTAGGGTTGTTATACTGATTTAAACCAGTGAGTGAACAACCCTATTTTTACAGTGTATATAATTTTTATATCAATAGCTCAGTTATATTATGGCCCGGGCATTGCCTGCTAACGAGTTAACAGTCCTTTATATAATTAGGAAAGTTGGATAGATTAATAGCTTATTATATAGATTTTGAGTTGAATAATTCCTCAACCTATTAACTGAGAGGTTGCATTATGCGTATACGTTTAATTGCTCAAAACCTGCATGAGCTAGGCTTATCATGTGAGATCAACAGCTCAGGTTTTGAGCCGAAACTTATAGTAATCTCAACCTATCAACATGCATGCCGGTGAGGTTGGAAAGATTAATAGCTTGGGCTCTGAGCTATTAACAGTTATACGTCTGATTCCGCATGCATGCTGTTGGGTCTGTTTATACATGCCTTTTTTTTTCGTTTCTCTTTTCTATTCCATCTTATGATTCTAGAATATCAACATGCACCAACAAATTGGCTGTTGCATGGCTACTCAATATTAATAATAATTAATAAATAAAAAAAATTCACCTTGTTAATAGATTGATCTATGCATGCATATACTCTAGCTATACATGTACATTGCCAATCTCATAAATGAACCCTATATAGCTTAAAATGAAAAGCACCATGCATACGTGCAGCGGAAGGGCCGGTGTCTAGTATATTTCCCGTATAGTACATATAGAAGCAATTTATAGACACTAATAATTATATAGCCGGTGAATAATTATATAGTCTCTAAACGTAACATGCCAATCAACATCATGTATACTAGAATATTTTTTAAGTCATCATTGCACTCAATAATAAACCCATAAGAAATTAGAGGACTAAATTTAAACACTATAATATGATATCAAAATTATTGTTATTGACTGCATGCATGATGATGTATAATAAGTATTATCAAGTCACATGACATGTTATTAAGCATTCATAAACACACATAGCAAGCTGCGTTAAAAACGAATTCATTAGTAAATTCAGCTTGCAATGTACTCTTCTTGGACTTGTTTCAGGTCCGTATCATCAGGATGTCCATAATTATAGTACTATATAGTAGACATAGTAAACATATAGTTTATATTCAAAACATCAGTTATGGACCTATCATGAGATGCATGTGCATTAGCAAATAAAGCAGGTATACTACACCACCATTAATATAACAACATGCACCCTTGTTTTTCATATAATGGACTGGAAGTATACATAGCTGCATGGTGTTGACCCCAGGAAGAATATTGTATATATAGTCCAAGCTTGGATGTGGATTCCTCCAATAATAAATATTGACTAAAAATAATATTGGGAGGAGTTAAGCAACACTTAATGAGAGAAGACGGAACAGGAGAGGGAGAATCATGATTGGGAAGAGATATAATAAAGGAATATTATAGAGATGCATGGTGGACGGTTTAGACTGAGGTCAATGGAATATGATCACTGCTAATATATATGCAAACTTTATAGTGGATGATGGAGAAGAGAATTTAATATATTTTGCTATGAATGTCGACAGCTTTCACTAGTTCTTTGCAACTGTAGAGGTTAGAATCTTCTATTTTGCTATGAATGTTGGCAGCTTTCACTATATAGTTCAATGTTTAATTTGCTTGTATAGAGGTTGGAATCTCCTATTTTGCTATGAATGTTGAATTTCCCTAGTTCAATGTTTGCTTGTTCTAGAGGTTGGAATCTCCTATTTTGCTTTGAATGTTGGCAGCTTTCACTATAGTTCAATGTTTGCTTGTTCTACGGGTATATTATCTGGTTCTATATATAGGTTGGAATCTCCTATTTTGCTATGAATGTTGGCAGCTTTCACTATATAGTTCAATGTTTGCTTGTTCTATCGGTTGCCTGGAATCTCTTCATTATCACCAGTTAAATCAATAACATGTTGCTCGAGTGTTTCATTAGCTGCATGATGTTCCTAAATTGGTTGACTAACAGCTGATGAGGTGTGGCTATACCTCAACCGATTGCTTTACTTGCTATGGTTTCGGCATTCACTCACTATACATGTAGCTTGACCTATATTCTGGTTTCCAATTCGTCTACATGTAGTTGTTGATTTAGTACACCAAACTTCATATCTCGTGCTCTGCTCAAGGTATCTTTCATTTAAGTGCTGTTCCCTGTTGTATCGAGATGTTCCATGATCTCTGTAATCGTGCGATCAATATTCTCACTAGTTAGTATTTTAGCCTGTTGATCTATCTCCTCTATTCTGCTGACAAGGATCATCTTGGCAGATGTTAACTGGTCGAATTCTTGACGGTACCAATTGCACTACACTACATACGCGTACCAATTGCACTATACCACCAATTCAATGCACTAATTCATATGCGTACCAATTACACTAATCCATACGCATACCAATTACACTAATCCATACGCATACCAATCGTACTAATTCATACGTGCATACCAATTACACTAATCCATATACACGTACCAATTCAGTGCACTACACTAATCCATACGCATCAATTGCAATAATTCATACGCGTACCAATTGCGATAATTCATATGCCTACCAATTATACATATACACGTACCAATTGCAATAATTCATATGCATGTGTACCAATTACACTAATTCATACTGTACCAATATTCGATACTTCATACACGTACCAATTACAATAAATCATACACGTACCAATTACAATAATATTCATACACGTTTTGATTACACTAATTAATACACGTTTCAGTTACACTAATTCATACACGATGTCCTCTTCTGGAGGTCGAATTGTATTAGACAAGTCTATTTGGGATATTGACAAAATGTCCTTTGTTGAGAGCTAAAGTTTATTATACTATGTACCTTTTTCGGAGTGTCCACTATCGGAGCTTGTAATGTAGTTCATTATATAGGCTATAATTTTGGTAATTATTTTATCCATGACTTACATGCATTTCACAACAATCAGCAGTATTACAAAACTAAGAATAATTCATTCGACATAATATGGTGACCCAACTATAGATCTATATAAAGCCATGTAGATTCACAATTCAATGTTTGTGTTCCATTACAAACAAAAATTGATGTAAACTATAGATCTAGTGCATATAGACACAATAATTTAACTTGATCTTTTATTTATATTGACTTCGATATCCAGTACAGAACACAAATATTGAATTTAGAACCCACCTGTGACACTATCATTATAAGGACAATTGACTGCCTATAAACCCATGCAATGCCATGGATTGTTGACAATCTTAATGCACTAGACTGCAGCTGTATGCACAAGGACGTCGTACATTTTATCGGTACAAGTATTCTTCATTACCAATTCCATGTATGTTTTCTGAAGTATCTGCTTTGCAAGGGTATGTGTCACGTACGTACAACATACAGTGGCATTGAATCAGTCACAGTTTAGAGAAGCAGTTGAAATTTCTTTTTGTGCTGATCTTCATTGTGACCAATAGAGAATCAGTCACATGCATTTTAAACACATTTTTCCTAATAACTATGCAATATTCATTCATTTTGTGATTCATTAATTATTTTAAATGATATATAGTATCCAGTTAGATGTCGCCATTTTTATATGAAGCTTTTCCCATGCCATGCAGCAAACCAGTCAATTAAGTTATATACTTATAATTAAAAATTATATAAAAAATAAAAACACTATAGACTTGTAGCACGAGTTACTGTGACCCACTGCCAATTGTCCCACCAGGATGGTTTTTAATGAATGTATCCTTTGTGATGTTAAGCCGAGCTATAAGCTCATGTACAATGGCATTGCACAATGATTCCTATAGGAAAAAAACAAAGTGACAGTATAATTACCATGCATACAGTGCTATACAGGCAATATATATTAGGAATTAATGAAAGAGGACACAAACAAAGGTATACCACGGGTCATGGGGTATTGGCACAGAGAGGGGAAAGAGAAAGATATAGACAAACAGAAAGAGACTAAGAGGATTCTATTCCAGTATTATCTAAGGTTATGTGAATATTATTATTTTAGAACCAAAAAACATACTTGTATAACAATAGTAGCAGCTGGTAGACAACCGAAAGGCTCTTTGAGAGTATCAGGAGTTCCGTAATGTAGACACAGCTCATCACAAATCGTTGACAGTGCACTATCTACAGGACACACACACACAAGTACATGTACATAATTTATAAACTAGCTCTATACATGTAAAGTATAAATATAACACACCTTTCTGTTGTGTGATGCACATAGCCTGAACACCTTTCTTGGCCGCGTGTAGTGCGGCTATAGTGGTCTCCTCTGTTGTACCGCTGTGGGAGAAGAATATACACACATCCTTCCCTGACTGAAGTTTACCTATACATGGTAACAGAGGTTCTATTAACAAAACCTTCAATGATTTAATAGTTAATTAGATTATACACTATTGTAATTGACCAATCAGATTGCTCGATTAGAGGTGCTTTATTTTACTTAGAAAACCTCCCGGACTACTTAGAAAACCTCCCGAACTTTTTGCAAATTGCATATCAATTTGAAATAATCATTGTAATAAAAGATACAAGTGTATAGATCAATAAGGAAAAAAAAAAAACTGAATAATGATAAACAATGGGTTTTTCTTTTTGAAATTCCGCAATCAGAGCACCGCGATGTAACCAGAAATGGAACAAACTGAAGCGCTGGATGGAGCATCAGTAACTCAGTGAACTGCATGTTGATTCGTCTAAGCGGATTTGTCAAAGTTCAGTTCAGAGCGCCAGTCACTGGCCGTCTTGCTAGCGACAAAATTTCTTTTTGTTCATGTGAGAATGCTAAACCGGTATGTTCCGTATGGTAGACAGCTCAGTATTAGAATCGCTTCAGCTTCAAACAAAGCTGCCAGCTCTTCTAGTCGTCTTCCTGAGAAACTAGTTCTCAGTCGATGTAAGCGCCATTTTGACTGAATTAGACTATCAATTATTCATCAACAAGGTGTGGCAGGATAATTATTGACTCAGCCTACTTCTCTGGAAAGGTAAATAAGCTAAAGAAATGGCGTCTTACTGTTCGTCTTTGTCTTTTTGGTTTAATTTTGATTTGAAAAAAAGTTGCGTTTGCAGTTTCTTTTATTGAGTTTCCATGAGAACAGTTTAGTGACTGGTTAGTTACGGTGATTTGATTTGTCAAAATAGGTTTCTATAGCAATATAATCTAAAAACCTTAGATACTGTTTACTTCGGTTTCTATGGGCCTATAGAATCCCTCGGGAACCATAGTAACCTCGCGCTTCGCGCTCGGTTACTATATTGTTCCCTCAGGATTCTATAGGCCCATAGAAACCTCGTAAACAGTATCTAACCTATATTTAGTGGCTAAGCGCATGCTGCAATGTTTACAAGAAAACAACTGTACATGCATGTAAGTATAGCCTGCATTAATTACCACTACAACCATGCCCAATAAACATGCAACTACTTAAAAAAATCTCTACAAAACCTTTAGGTATGTACAGTAGTCAAGCTTCCTTACCATGAAATTGTGGGTGTGGCTAAGACTACATAATGCTTTTAAGCTGTTACCATGGTGCATGATTAGTAATTAATCTATAGTTAAATAATTTTTGTGATTTTGCAACACTTAAGGCTGGTTCACACTACAAACGTAACGAAAAGTAACGTTAACCATAACGAGAGCAAATGCATGGGAAGAGTACGAATCGTCAACGTAATGTATGAATAGAAAATATTTCAGTTCATTACGTCATGTTAACGATTTGTACTCTTCCCATGTATATGCTTTTGTTACGGTTAACGTTACCTTTCGTTACGTTTATAGTGTGAAGTGAACCAGCCTTAAAACCCCTGAAAGGACTATATAAGTATAAGTTAAAGTACACCCAGGAGTGCAATTGTTGATTTATAAACACGACGCATGAGGGCCGCAGGCCAGAGGGCGGAGTGTTTATAAATCAACAATTGCACTACTGGGTGTACTTTAAGTGTTTTATAGTATGTGCTAGGTGATTGCCATGTCGGTTTTGTGTGTCGTGTTGGTAGCTGAGAAAGAGACGAGCAAAAATCCCTCGAATCTTGACCTGTGACACGTCTGCCTAAACTGATTTTGAGCGATAAGAAAAAGATGGTGGTAGGTGGTGTTTTCTGGAGTGCTGCGCACACCGTCGGTTCCACAACTGACTTTTGAGGCTGTATCTGTCAAGGTGGCATGATGCCGTGACTTGTGGAGTCAATACTTTCGTTTTTCTGTTGTTCTTGAGTTTTTTTCATGTCTTCGTCTCAGTTGCTGGGCTGATTGTTGCACTATGGTGGTGTTATTGCACTGTGGGTTGCATTATTGCACTGTGGGTTGCATTATTGCACTGTAGGCATGACTATGGGTGCAGTTGTTGATTTATTGCGCATCAATAAACATAGCAACCACCTAGCAACGTACTATAATATGATA
>JAYJLX010052983.1:0-11065 GCA_036873525.1 Chalinula nematifera | reverse complement strand
ACGATGAGTAATAGACTGGCCCAGATTTTGTTTGACTATCGAACCACTCAACACACCATCACGGGGGAAACTCCTGCCAAGCTGTTACTGAATAGAGAGCTCAAGTCAGTGTTGGATTTAACAAAACCCAACATCACACGTCAAGTGTTGTTGCAGCAGCAAACACAAGCCTTTGCTCGTTATGGAGGAAGGAAGAGAGATTTTGAAATTGGAGATAGCATATGGTTTAGAAATTTCAGATCAGGTACTTTATGGCTCCCAGGAAAAATCATTCTCGTGAATGGTCCTGTTAATTACACTGTAGAAATGGGAAATGGACAAATCGTATGTCGTCATCTAGAACACATCAAGTTGAGATTTCCTCCGAGTAATGGTGAAGACAGCCCTGAAGATATCTTCATGGGTAGTAGCGTGATATCATCTCAGCTCAGGAGTCAAGAAGTTCCCTCTCCTTCTCGTTCATCAAATGGTCCTGCTGCCACTACAACAGCGGCCGTACCCCCTCGATCGTATCCCAGCTGCAACAGACAACCTCCGAATCGTTATTCTCCTACCTGGAACTTTTAACTACCTAGTTGTTATTCACAGTTATTACTATTATTATTAGTTGTATTGAAGTAATGTTTTATCTTTTTTCTTTTAGTTGGTAGTATCTCACTTAAGTGGGAAGGAATGTGATGAACTATTATTGACTTAATTAACTATCATAAATGTATTATTTTAAGGTTAAAGTTATTAAGTAATGTTTGTATATAAGTAAGTATTTTTTTATTTAAAAGTACAGTATTTATTGGGTTGCTAATAATTGAACTTTACAGTAGTAATTGGTTATTCAGAGTAACACAAACACACCCCACAGTTTGATTCCAAGAAGCTCATAGCATTGTTGACTCAAATCTAATGTTAAGGCTGGTTCACAATAGATGATGCTAGCGCGACGTTGCGTGGGCAATTTGACCTTTCTGTCACAACGTTTACATTGGAATAGACTAGGATTCTATTCCAGCATGAACGTAACGTCGTGCTAGTGTCATATTGTGAACCAGCCTTTAGACTGATAAATCTTGTACGCTTCTAATACTGTCTATTATAGGTCAGATTTGTTGGTGAAGATGCAGTTGACACTGGTGGGCCCCGTCGGGAATTCTGGCACTTATTCATGGAAACAGCTCAAGAGTATTGCATAGGGAAAGATGATATGATGACGTTTACTCAAAACACAAGTGCACTTCAGGTACAATGATAATTGTGTTGAAACAGATACCTTTTTTGTTATAGAAGGGAGAGTTTAAAATCCTTGGAATGTACACTGCCATGTCTATTGTCCAAGGTGGTGTAGGGTTCCCAGTCTTGCATCCATGTGTGTATAACTATATGTGTACTGGAAAGTATATAGGAGTAGCTATGTTGGATGAAAATATCGACTGATCCTTTAATTAGACATTTTGTTGGAAAGGCCTGTACAAATCTGGATTATAACTTTTTGTACTTTTAGCTTAGGGAATGTAATTCAGACAGCTCAATTTCGGAATTGCTAAGTGATACAACGTACAGTGACCTTCTTTTTGATACAGGTATGAGTTTTTGGCACTACATTATACATTTGTACCTTAGCTGAAGTGTGGGTGAAGTGTTATAGTAGCGGTGTGTGTGTGAGCGGGTGCGTGTGCGTGTGTTGTGTTCGTGTTTTTTTGTGTGTTTGTTTAGTACTTTAGTGCTTCCATTAAAGTATGTGTCAAGTTCCTTTGCAATGAGCATTAATTAGAATACATAATCATGTAACATTTAATTGTCTTCTTTATAGGCTACAAGAGGCCTATTTCTTGTGGATATACTCAAATGCCACTCTTTTAAAGTTACTATTCCCGAAATTTCTCAGTTCATGAAAGGACTAGAATCACTTGGTGTGCTGGATTACATGAAAATTTTCCAGATATAATGAGGGAACTATTTGTGTATTACCCACCTACTCTCACAGCTGGTACTTGTCAATATTATACAATATGGTTTAAGTTGATATATTAATTATAACAGATATATTAAAGGACTTACTTACGGTGAAATACTCAGCAGCTATAACAAAAGAAAGACCTTTGGAAGAGGCTACGTTTATCCATTTTACTGACTTTTTAGACAGATGTGAAGGTGCATGTAAATTTGTTTAATCAATAATGCAATTCCCAAATTAAAGTATACTTTTTTTAGCTAAGGAAATACTTGTGACTGTAACTTCTTGGCATAATATGAAACAGAAAGAGAAGGAGGAACTTGTTACATTACAGACTGTCTTAGTGTTTACAACAGGCACAGATCGCATTCCACCAGCTGGGTTTAGTCCCAATCCAACACTTACTTTTCTACATGAGGAGGATGATACTCTAGCTACTGTTAGCACCTGTGATTGCCAACTTAGATTGCCAATTGCTTATGCTAGTTGCAGCTATGAAAAATTTGAAAGAACGAATGGTGCTAAGTTTGAAGGGAAGCAGGGGGTTTGAGTACTTTAAACTTGTGATTACTATTATCATCAACAAAATTATTTTGTTTATTATTTTACTAAACTTTTTTGTTAACAAAATATCCAGATGTTTTACTTAAAATTACAAAAATAATTTAAACATATGTTCGATAGTGGGTGGTAATCTTTAAAAGCACACCAATGATACCAAACTGGAACAAGTTTATTCACAGCATTTTAATTATTTTAATAATCATTAAGAAATACATAAGTGTACACTCATATAATGTAATTGTTATAGTTACTTAATTTATTTATATATCGTGATATAAATAGTGTGTTATTTAGTATATATATCATGCCATTTAATAACAAAATAGTGTGTTATATCATGCTATTTAATTATTAAATAGTGTGTCATTTAATTTATATACCATGCTGTTTATTAGTAAATAGTGTTGTTATTTAATTTATATAACCATGCAATTATTGTCAGTATTAAATAGCATGTTATTTAACTTAAATATCATGATATTTATACTATTCAGATTAAATAACAACTATTATTAATAGCTACAAAATACTTAATATTTTTACAAATGGCACCCCATACACAGAAGTGTTCTTGGCTACAACACGGCGAAGAAATACACTCCTGAAATATATAACCGTTAAACAACACAAAACTAATTATAATGCACTTACAGCGCTCACAGAAGTGTTCTTGGCTACAATGCAGTGAATAATATAGGGAATACACTCCTGTATTAAACAAATATATCTGTCAAAATACAAAACTAACTTACAGCGCTCACAGGCAATACACTCCAGTATTAAACAAATATAGCCATTAAACAACACACAATACAGTAACAGCGCTCATAGAAGTGTTGTTGGCTACAATGCAGTGAATGATATAGGCAATGGACTCCTGTATTAAACAAATATAACCATTAAAAAAATTATAATACACATACAGCGCAGTGTTCTTGGCTACAACGTAGTGAATGATAAATAATACACTCCTGTATTAAACAATTATTACCGTTAAACAACACAAAACTAATTATAATACACTTACAGTGCTAACAGAACTGTTCTTGGCTACAACGTAGTTAATGATCCCTCCTGTATTAAACAAATTAACCGTACAAAACTAATTATAATGCACTTACAGCACTCACAGAAGTGTTTATGGCTACAACGTAGTGAGCTATACGTAATACACTCCTGTATTAAACAAATATAACCGTTAAACAAACACAGCGCTCACAGAAGTGTTCTTGGCTACAACGTAGTGAATGATAGGCAATACACTCCTGTATCAAACAAATGTAACCGTTAAACAACACAAAACTAATTTTAGTAGCGCTCACAGACATCTTCGCTACAATGTAGTGAACGATAGGGAATACACTCCTGTATTAAAAAAAATATAATTGTTAAACAACACAAAGCTAATTATAATACACTTACAGCGCTCACAGAAGTCTTCTTGGCTACAATGCAGTAAAATGATATAGGCAATACACTCCAGTATTAAACAAATATAACCGTGAAAAAACAGAAAAGTAATTATAATACACATACAGCGCAGTGGTCTTGGCTACAACTACACTCCTGTACTAAACAAATATAACCGTTTAACAACACAAAACTAATCATAATACACTTACAGCGCTCACAGAAGTGTTCTTGGCTACAATGCAGTGAATGATATAGGCAATAAACTCAACAACTGTTAACCAACACAAAACTATACTCTGTCCACGCTGACTTCGGTTCACTAAAACAATTAATAACTTTGCCAAACCTGGAAATATCAACACGAAACTTTCACCATTGAAATCAGCTTGTTCAAGCGGCATAGAATATTACTAATAGAATAAGAATGCAATATATTGCAATGAAAAACGCAATACTAAGGAGTAGGGAGCTGTAGGAGAAGCAGAAGACTTTCGCAAATTAGCATATTCAGCATTCAGCCATTTTGAGCATGTGTAAAGTCACGCCCATTTACTTTAGCCAGTCACGCCTATTCTAAGTCGCACGTGTTTCAAACTCAAGATGGCAGAAGCAGCAACTCCACAATCAACTCCTGCAACTCCCATCAATACCAGACAAAAGATCGGTCAAGGAAAGCGACTACAATCAAGGAAGTAATCTGTAATGTTTACAAGTACTTCGAAAAAACTGGAAAGAAATCTAAAGCTTCAAGTAAGACACCAATCGAAAGGACATTGGGCATTGGGAAAACTACTTTAACGAATATATTACGAGAAAAACAATCCCTACCTACAACTGAAACCTTCGAATCCCCTGCTAAGCGATACAAGACTTCACGACAACAAATTAGGACAGACGACTTCGACAGAGACGCAATTAGACGGAAAATTTACGCATTGCACGACAGGAAGATACACGTGACACTTCACAACTTATTACCTATTTTAACAGACGGAACATTTCAAGGTAAAAGATCATTGTTAGCCAGTTAATTAAGAGATATGGGATTCAGACATAGGAAAGTTGATGATCGCCGTCATTATTACGAGCAGCCACGGATCATCGAGCAGAGACACTCATACCTGTGGAGAATGAGACAGAATCGAATAGTCGAGCGACCGGAAGTGTACCTGGATGAGACTTGGGCAAATGCACATGATGGAAAGGACAAAGCGTGGGTTGAGGCTGACAATGTAACGGTAGGTACTTTTGGGGGGGTTTTGTGTCCATCTGGTAAGGGGACACGTTTGATTATTCTTGGAGCAGGAGGTGAGATGGGTAGGATTCCCAACACCACTCTCATCTTCCAGTCTAAGAAAAACACTGGCGACTACTATGACGAGATGACTGGGGACAATTTGGAGGAGTGGTTTAGAGATAAACTGCTCCCTAATGTTCCTCCTAATAGTCTTTTCGTCATGGATAATGCTTTTACGGAGGGTAGCTGTTAAGAGTTGGACAATAAAGCATATGATAGACTGGTTGGATGAGAAAGGGATTCCCTATCCTCAAAAAGCCTGATTTATTTTCCATCATTGCTCACCTAAGGCTCACTCAACGGTACAAAGTTGATAAAATGGCAAAATCCGCAGGTCATGAGGTTGTTCGTCTGCCTGTGGCCCATTGCACACTTAACCCGATCGAAATGGCATGGGCACAGGTTAAGGGTCACATTAAGAGGAACAACCGCCAGTTCACTCTCTCAGCAGTAGAGACACTGGCGTGGGAGGGGTTCAATTTGGTGACACCTGATAAATGGGCTTCCCCTGTTAAACATGTGAAAGACAAAGTCGAAAATCACTATTGGGATGTTGATGGGCTAGCCGAATGGTATGCTATTCGTGAATTCACAATACGAATAGGGCCCGATGATGATTCCGATCATGAGTCCACCTTAGACCCCAACTGTGATTTAGATGATCCTGTGGCTGACTCGTATAATGATTTTTAATCCAGCAACTGCATCATTTTCCTTTTTATTGCATTTTTTCCCCTTTTTATGCGTGTTTAATGCCACTATTGCCCTTTGATGTGTTTTAAACCCATTTGTATGCCTTTTTATTCCCACTGTTGCATTTTTTATTTAACCCATTTTTGTGCTTTTTATTGCATCTGTTGTGTTTTTTACCCATTTGTATGCCTCTATTGCATTTTTTTACCCCATATATGCCTTTTTATTGCATCTATTGTATTTTTAACCCATTTGTGTGCCTTTTTATTGCCAGTATTTTTAACCATCTATATGCCTTTTTATTCCCTTTGTTATGTTTTTTAACCCTGTTATTTGTACTGTCATTTTTAACTCTTCCGGCATCCTTAATTCTTTAACGATTCTTCTCTTGACCTATTATTTACTAAAAATATCCCCAAAATTCACTCAATGAAAAGTTAGTCTTGGATAAAAACAAAGTTTGTATGTGTATTCTATGTTTTTAATGATACAAAAAAAAAAATATGAGATCATAATAACTGGTTAATGACTAACGAGACCTGTTGTTACTGTTGTACTGAAGCATAACAGCAGTTTCGACATAGTCTTCAAGCGAACCTGCTTGGTAATCGTTAAAGGAATTATTTAACAATGAGAAAACACGTTCTGTTGCTCCGGACGAGGGTTGAATCAAAAAAACTTTCTGAGCAGCTGAAGACCAAAGTGGTAGCTCGGAATGATTTCTTTCCCACTAGTCCAAGTACATTTGTTGTCATCTACTGCCTTGGCTAAGTATATAGGAAGTTCTTCTTTTAGGACATCAAGCCACTAAAGGCCACTTAAGCAGTCAATGTCAACTGCTTTATATCGTGCCGGATGGAACAGACAAGCTGCTTTGAAAACACACAGCGGGTGGCTCAAGTCATCTGCAAACTTACTTTAAAAGTAGTTGATTCCTGGTTGGACACAGGATAAAGCATATTGTCGCAATTGCTGTTGAATTGTAGAATCCGGAGTCGAAGTACAACATACAGCATCAATACTTGGGAAATTAGCAGCATGTATTGCAGATCGTACTTTGAGTATTTCTTCATAACATGTGAGAACTGTTAGCCTTCCAAATTATAAGTTGCTCTAACAAAATAAACCCCAACATCAACATCAATGACTGCTGCAAGTTCCAAATTGAGAGCTAGGAGTTGATTTGTGTCATTCAAATTGTCAAGGAGACGTTGGCGTGTAGATGGGCTAATATCAGGAGTTTCGACAAGAAACAGATTTATATGCTGCAATTGCTGATGCAGTTGGGCCATGACCTCCCACTGACTCCACCAACGGGTTTTTGAATATGATGACATTGCTTTACCAGTTTTTAGCTTCCATAATGCGGGGCTGTGAGCAAAAAGAGAGATGCACAATGTAACAAAACCGCTAGCAGTTGGTAGCTTGAACAGTGTTTACATTCTAAACGAAATCCTCCCTAGAAGGACCAGATTGTGATTGATCCTTTTAACACAGCATTGAAATGGGGTGGTAATGTCACTTCGTGTCGGCCTTATTCAGTTCCAGGACCGAATTCCTTGTGGCACATAGGTATATATTAAAAATAATAGCAACAATATCAATGATGCTGTACTGTAGCACTACACAATTATGGCAACAATTAATACAAGTAATCAATGAATAATATAAACGCATTTTTTTTTCCTTTCATTATCTTATTATAGATGGTCACCATAAGCTTGTACGATGGAGGTTTGTGACCCATAGTGGTATTGATGGATATAGTCGATTAATAGTGTTCATGAGGTGTTCGACTAACAACCCAGTCCTGAATTGTTTTGTTGAGGCTGTTCAAAGGTACGGTCTTCCCTCAGGACCGATGAGGGACGCGAGAACATATTGGTAGTCAGCTCGAGCATCGTGGCCATGGAAGAAGCAGAATCATAACAGGAAGTTCGGTCCATAACCAACTTATAGAACGTATATGGAGGGATATGCATCGTTGTGTGACACAGTTATACTACCGGTTGTTTTATTTCTTGGATTATTTGCCCTTCATTATGTATACCTATCAAGAATTAATAACACCCTGACAGCATTTAGAAATGGATGGAACATGCACAGCCTCCGTACAGAGGGCACCTTTACAGATGTTCCATGCTGGAGCTCTACGACTACAGAACTCTGGATTACAAGCCATGGATCTATTTGATGTTGTACATGGAGATTATGGTGTGGACAATCACGAAGCATCTAATATGGATAATGATAATGAGGTACATGTATAATGTTTAAGACAAAATCATTTAAGAGGGTGTGATAGTTATTTTAAAGAAGTGTAATAATTTATTTTAAAGTGGATGAACTTTGTACATGTTACATTATTTTATCTGTGATTTTCATATTAGGGATTGGGTGTGGAAATCCCAGAAACTAGATTAACCATCTCTGAAGAAGATATTGAGCGCTTAAGAAATACCATTCAATGTTAATATAACATTAAGTAATGATTATGGAATTAGCCTTTACAATTGCCCTAGTTTACAAGATTAAAATTCTTGTTTAAATTTTAAATGAAGTAAATGATATAGCATTAGGCCTGGGCAGATTATTCCTTAAGTTTAACCCATTATTCTATTCCCTGATTCCTGCAGGACACACCTATTATGCTTTCACATCTTGCCTATTATTCCCAATTATTCCCATTAATTATTATAAGTTAATTGGTTTTTGCAATCAAAATTTTTTTACATGAAATATGAATGAACATTCAACAGTTGTATTGTAACATTACACTTGTTTCGATGTAATCAAGAAGAGCGGAATCTTGTTGCTGATTAAACGAGTTGCTCAGGAGCTCTTTCTGAGGCAGCTGACGTTGGTTGAATCAACACGGCGCAACTGATTACAGTAGACCAGAAGTTTTTAGTATCTATTTAGACAATTCAACCACTTTTGTCATATTATGTGTAGTTTTGCGCATGTGGAAACCCGTGTTTTACTATCGTGATAGTGATTTCTCACTATCACTATCACGATAGTGTTTTCTGGCGATACGATAGTGAAAATATCGCCAATATCGCCCAGCCCTAATATTAACAGAGAGTCAACAAAGGGTTGATGATATACAATAACAAAATGACCAGCATGTGATAAATGACAGTGTATACAATGATTAATATTTTCTCACAATTTAGTCCATAAGCAATTACAGTTCGTTCCGGTTCAAATAGCATCCATAAACCAATTGCAGCTTTGTTGAGCTAGTATAGGCTTAAACTCGTTCACTAAATCACTGTAAGATGAGTAGGTGGCTGGAAGTTCCAATATGTAGCTTCCTATTGGTCTACGGGCAATATCTGCGAGCATGTTAAACTGCACTTTCATTCTTTTTGATGTGCACACAGTACTCCCAGTACAAAATCTCAGGAACAAGCGAACATCCTCCATAGTCATATTGCCAATGTACTGCCTGAGATAACCAAACACCCTAGTCTGGGCAAACAAGGCTCATCAAGGAGTGACAACACCTTAGCAGGTGTTACAGTTAGTGTCAGATATAGTTGGTATATATCGGAAATGGATCGGGAACTCCAGAAAACACGATGCTGTGTAGGGATACCACAATGAACATTAGATAATGCTGACATTGGGTGTACTGAGAAAACATATCAAAGCTAGGTGATGGAACTTTTTGACAACCGAAATGACTAATTAGCTGTTCCTGAAGATCTGGTGGAAAAACGTCTTCTGAGGTGTACATTGCAATCTTGCCAGCTTCATTCAAAACACTACGATCAACATCACTTAAGTAGTCAAGGAATGACTCAACCAATATTTTATTTTCGATTGTCACACATGGCCCAAGTAAAATTGCAGCTAGTGATGGAAAGGAGATCCGTGTCGGCAGGAAACCTGTAGAAAGGATTCTTCCAAGAACCGATAGAGCAGAATGATCACTATGAGGATTCATAAGCGGCACAAGCGAGTTGCTACCATCGAATAGCTTCTGATAAGCATCATTCCAGAATCCAGCAATCGCATCTCGTGACACACCACCAAGGTCAATGGCCGGTTCTCCAACAAACTCTATTCGTAAGGATATTCATTCACTATATCATTGGATAACTTGAGAAAGTTGTCATAAAGATTGGCCCTCTTTACTTTGTGTGGTAAACATAATGCAGACTTGTGTGATTGCCTCATAAAGTTGATCCTTACTTTCTCATCTATGTAAGCAATAAATTGAAACTATATATACCATAGTATACCATGCAGATGCATACACACACATAAAAAACACACACAAAACTAAAGAATATTACGAATTGCCATCACACCCGTAAAACACCACACCTACTTTTGCCTTTAATCAAATAGATGGCTGCTAGCGAAATCATGATACACTGTAGCCACCTTCCAGTTAAAGCAAAACATAAGGCCAGATGGTGGTTCTTATATTATTGCATTGTTGGGAGATTAGCTCCATAAGTACTACTGATATTTGTGTGATTTTTATCTGTCTGAATTTTTTTGTGCATGTGCCTGCTTTAAGTGTGACATAGGAGGGGGGGGACAAGTGAAGTGGTGACAGTTGGACCTTTTTACAAAAAGCTGAAGTTTTTAGGGTAGTGGTTATATAACTATATGGACTTCGTAGATGCTCAAGAATAGACAATTTAGATCCTTTTCATGGTGATCATGCATATACTATACCCAATTTTCAAAAACACACAACATACAGAAACTATATACTTGTTTAAGTTAATTTTTTTTATTATAATTAATATTTTTATACATAAACATAACATACCTTTAGTCAGTATCTCTTCAGTAGACAGCTTACATTTGCCTGCAACAGTTGACTCCTATAATTAAAATAAGAGATAATATACTCACAAATCAATAGCTTATCATTTTGGCTGCATGTAGCATGCATTTCAGGCTAAAAAGTAAATACTTAAAAACTAACATTTTCAATTATCCACTGTTCTTCACTGAAAACAATTTCCTCAGTCAATTTAAGCAAGCATGGGGAATTAATCCCATATTCAGAGAGACTTCTAGTGTCGGGAAGGATCCCTTGTCTTGGGACACTTGCAGTACATATCATGAACTGTGAGTCAACACTTGTGGTAGCAAAAACATATTGGTACACCAACTGCAAT